>CM042157.1:95862687-95867906 GCA_023376005.1 Doryteuthis pealeii | reverse complement strand
ATGAACAATGAGTGGAACGTTAATTCTTTTCCGATACAAGGATGTGTCATAAAAGTATTCGAGATTTGAAGCCATTTACCAAGATAGAAAATGAACAATGAATGAACGTTAATTCTTTTCCGAATACAAGGTGTGTCATAAAAGTATCGAGATTGAAGCTATATTTACTAAGATAGAAAAAAAACATGAATGAAACGTTAATTCTTTTCCGAATACAAGGTGTGTCATAAAAGTATCGAGATTGAAGCTGTATTTACTAAGATAGAAATAAACAATGAATGAAACGTTAATTCTTTTTTCCGAATACAAGGTGTGTCATAAATATCGAGATTGAAGCTGTATTTACTAGATAGAATGAACAATGAATGAAACGTTAATTCTTTTCCGAATACAAGGTTGTTCATAAAAGATATCGAATTGAAGCTGTATTTACTAGATAGAAATGAACAATGAATGGAACGTTAATTCTTTTCCCAATACAAGGTGTGTCATAAAAGTATCGAGATTGAAGCTGTATTTACTAAGATAGAAATGAAGAATGAATGGAACGTTAATTTTTCAGAACGCAAGGTGTGTTAAAAAGTACAAAAATCTCGATATCTTTTTGGCACACCTTGTATATAAAGAGTAAAGTAATTTTTTTTCACTATTTATTTCTGAATCATTATTTTTTTACAACAAAAGAACGAATTTAACAACATGTTATAGTCAGATAACCTACTCAAGTTTCACCATTTTGATCCTCAGTGTTAACTGCAATGAATTAATCTAAGAAGTTCACCGTGAAGATCGACATGGTGAAACTCGAGTAGGTTATCTAATTATAACACACACATACTCAGATATATATATATATTATATATATATATATATAATATATTTGAGAGAGAGAGACAGACAGACAGACAGACAGAGACAGAGAGAGACTGAGAGAGATAGAGAGAGAGAGAGATACAGAGTGATTGTAAACTAAACTCCTATATTATATTTATTTTCTGCTGAACTGTATTTTTATCTAATGCAATAGCTCTTTTTTTGTAATAATTAAATCATAATACTGTGGTATATCCACAGGTCCTGCTAGTTATCTAAATAAATACTTAAAATACTTGAAGATGGGCAAATTATTAGTATAGATAGAAATACCTGAGACTAAATTCATCACTATTATCAACGCGTGTTTCCATGACTTTCTCTCGCTAACCGCCCTATCGGCCATCGCCCCTGACAGGTCCTCTGTACGGTATCCAGTATCCGCCCGGAGCAGATTGGTATAGGTCTATTATGTTCGGTCATGTGTAAGTGCCCATAGAAGAACGTCACACATGAGTTCGTTTTTCCTTCTCCAGCCGTGTATTGCATGCAAATAATTAATATTCTTGCCGATTATCTCTCAAATATCTCAGCAAATGATATTTCTATATCACGCTAAGAGGATTTGTTCAATTAATGACCTATTTTGAGGGTTAAGCCTCATTGGGATTGATAAATAATCATATGATTTCTTCTACATTCGTACTTATGATTGATTTATCTGGTTTTCTTGGTAATATTTTTCTTTTCTGACTTTCTACTTTGGATTTTAATGAGCCTCTCTTACCCAGCATTTTTTTTTTATTAAACATCCAGCTCAATATCTGGTCCGTATCCTCCGGCAAGTTATCCCTGGATATTTTTTTCAATATTTCCCAAGATTAATGACTTCCATATTAGGAAAAAATACCATCAACTTGCAATTAAAATCTCAGAATTGCCTGAAGACAAATTCAAAGTAGTTTTATTTAGTTATATGAGCAAAAAAATTAAACATGACTTTACCCGATTTCATATTGAAATTTTCAGATTTTTTTTATTATAAGAGCGAGCTATATGTTAATCCTCGTGTTTTTTTAATTGTACGACAATTATCATCTTATAACATCCTCTGTTTAAAAATGGGAACCTCCAAATCGTCCAAGATTAAATGCAAAAATGTAAATCCTGATCATCTCGTGTTGCTTATCCGCCAAATTTATTTCTTATGAGTGTCGTCACCTCGGCCCAAATAATGGACCAATCCGTTTTTAAAGGACATGGTACACAGGAAAATATAATAAGAAAGAAAGAAAGAAAGAGAGTAGAGAAAGATAGAGAATTTGAGCGCGCGGAAGCGATAACGTTAATCTGTTTCAATCGAACAAATGCAAATATGAAAAAAAGAAAGAATTTATATATATATATATATATATAATATAATATTATGTGAAAATAAAATGGAAATTAAGTCGACAGTGTGAATATGATATATTGAAAAAACAAAGGATGTTTACAAATGCATATAATATAATATATATATATATATATATATATATATAAAGTAAAAAGTAAAGTCGTCGGGGCGACGTAAAGTCGGTATCAGCCAATCAGCGAGTGAGTCTATCCCTTTTCACTAGAGATTGTTTTTGCATCTGAGGTGGAGCGCCCCACCTACTACCAGCTCCTTACTTTACCACACAGATCACCGTGCTACTCATACGCTGAGTTGACGAGGGCCGGTAACGATCTATGAATCTTGAGGTTTCTAGTCGAACGCTCTACCGACTGAGCTAACCCTGAGAGAGAGAGAGAGAGAGAGAGGAGAGAGAGAGAGAGAGAGAGAGAGAGAGAGAGAGAGAGAGATGTTGCATACTGGCGTTTTCACATACCAAATCTATATAACGTTATATACCTTTCTTACTTCTTACTCTGGTCGTATCTTCTTCTGGCCGCCTTTGGTTCTTCTATCGTCTATCTTCTAACTTGGTCTGGTCTTTCTTGTATGGGGATTTCGGGTCTGGTTTCTGTTGGGGATCACTCCTTATCAGAAGCCCTGTGTCATTGTTAGTTTTTAGGTAATAAACACAAGACTTCGATTTACTTTGATGTTACTTTATTCCAAATCCCCAACCCAGACAATCTGCGCAGATGAAGCTTACATGTTGCTAGCTCGGCTCCTAACTTCTAACTGACTCTTACTTACTTAGTATCCTTAAACCGGAAGAGGGCCTTCTATCGAGGTTCCGATTCTCACGATCCATCCCCGCAAGGCAAGGTCAGAGTGAGGTCAAGCATTGTCACTCACTCTCAAGGCCATCAGCTGTATAATCGCCATTATGATTTCTACAATACCTTAAAAATGTATTAGGGATCCAATAATTATGTAACAGGAGAGAGAGAGAGAGAGAGAGGAGAGAGAGAGAGAGAGAGAGAGAGAGAGAGAGAGAGAGAGTTAAATCAATATCATTATACATTTTACATATTGAACTATTTTGGAATAAACTCTATTTTTTGGAATAAACATATCAAACATTGTAATAATTGAATTATTATATTGTGGAATATCCACAGCTCATGGTAGTAATATATATTATATATATATATATATATATATATATATATATATATATAATAATCACTACTACACCAAATTCAAAACATCTAACCTCCTCATTAAAAATAACACAAACTCTCCTAAAAATCTCCTAAACCAAACGAACGTAGTATATAGATACATTTGCCCATTCCGAGAGTGCCTCTCAGAAAATAAACTATACACTAATAGCTACATTGGCCATACAACAACAACAACATTGTCCCGCCGTCTCACATACCATCTCTTCCTCATTAGCTCCATAAAACAACACTTAATTAAAAAACACCCAGAAAAATCCACCTCCCCTGATATTAGAAAAATCTTAAACGAAAATACTAAAATTATCTACAAAAATAATAATAAGAAATGCCTACAGATCCTAGAAGCCATATGCATAAAATAATAAAAAACCTAACATCAACAAAATAGCATTTAAAATCGGATACAACGTATTAAATATCTTTAATAACTAACACACTTAACTAACACCCCCTTCTTAAAAAATAATAGACTCTCCAAATTTAATAAAAACATAGATAAAAAAGTTTAACAAATGAACTAAAAACCAAATGATATACCCCATGATAATGACTGCCGAAACAGTCGAAAGCGCTCGGGATATAAGTATGGGAGATATCATATACCAATTGGATCCAGACTCAAGAAAGATCGCAAGAAGACTGGAAAAAATGAAGAAAGAATACTCCGTGTTGTTCAATAGCACATGCCTAAAAAATATCTTGCTGCCAAAATGCACAACATTTAAATATATATATATATATATATATATATATATATATATATATATATACAGGGGACGTAGAAGTACTTGTGTTGGTATCCAAGCACGTAGCAATCCTACTAAAGTAGATCAGAGTTTTCAGTATAATTAATCACAACGGATCTGGGAAATGGAAAACTCTTACCAGAAAATCCTGAGATCAGTTGTTGGATGGGTTTGTGGCATTCCTTGTGCACCAATTCTTTCCTATCGACTGCGCAAAAAAGTGCGGATGGTCCAACACAAGCCTTCACCACTATAAACAAACCACTGTGTAGATTGTTCATTAGATCAGTTGATGCTTAATTCGTTTCTCTTTGGGATGCTGCTTTTGCAACTTAGTCCACTGGCCTTTGGAAGATGGCTGTTTCTGCACATCACCTGGATATGTGGGCAATCTGTGTCCGCCATTGGTAAAAAAAACCAGGTCTATGTAGATGTGGCATTGCTTTCCTCAAACGAGGAGGAGGTAATGATCTTATGAAGCCTCATGCGTCGAAATCGACGGGAGAGTCCATCACACACACACACACACACACACACACACACACATATATATATATATATATATATATATACATTGTTTCCTAAATTGATAAGTTCAATGTGAGCACTTACGGTAACAAATTCAAATTATGATGTAATACATCTATAATAATAAGTATCTATCTTTGTCTATAATTAATTCTTATAATTTCATACACTCTTAAAAATAACGGTCTGTCTAAAATTATGGATAAAGGAAAAATAAGACTTTACTTCCTATGGTTTATATATTTTATTTTATTCTTTTATTTGAATCTAAAAATTATAAATTATAGTTTTCTTTAATCCTTCATCAATTTAAATCCCCAAAAATCGAAAAAGTCTTAAATTCCACCAATTTTAAGTTATTAATGATTTCTGATTTTCAAAACATTAACTAATGTTCTAGCTTTGATTCTGAGTAAAAACCAAACTATCTTTTTCGTACAAATAATATTCAATTCAATGTATATGAAATAATAGTAGAAAAGATGTTGTCATCGATGCAGTGCCACATCGGGA
>CM042157.1:95852687-95860187 GCA_023376005.1 Doryteuthis pealeii | reverse complement strand
AAGACCAGTAGTATAAACATATTCACATGAGAAGGTCACCTGCGAGGTGGTCTTATCAGCTGTCCGCAGAAATAACAACTCTCGCTTAAGAGCACAATCTGCTTCCGGTTATTGTTTTTTAAAACAAGTTTTAATAAATACATGACTGGTATTATACATCTATATATAGTTTATTTTATTTTAAATTATTGTTGGTTGAAAGCAGGAGAAGACCAGAGGAAAGACTCATTTTCTTTCATTGTCTGGGTTAGCTCCCTATTTATGTAATTGAAAGGAAAGTGTGAGAGGCAATGCGTTCATAATAGACTTTTCCTTAACAACACATTGCCCGAATGAAAATCAACGACCATTTTTGTCCCATAATTTTTGGAAAAATCTTTTAAAAACCTGGGGTACTGTAAAAGCACCGAATGAGTGCGTAGTCTGAATAATAGTGAAGTTCCAAATCTGGAAATTGTGCCAACCCTGTTGCTCTTATGGCAAGTCCAACGCTTTTTATCATATATTTACTAGAAGGCGGTGGCTGTGGAATCTTAGGGAGCTATGTATAACTTTAAACTCTATAATATAGTGAGGTTCTAGTTCTGGAACTCTGGGGAATGTGGAGTACCTCTTAATCACCATTACTCCCAGGTCCACTCTGATCCGGATTGGTAGTACCTGTTGAGTTCCATTATAGGTTAAATAGAAAAACATGAGTTTGAAAAATGTATATAAAAAATTGATTAGCCATCAAGAATGAATAAAACAAAACCGTCTACGGCATAGAATAACCTACCAAGGGTTGAGATGCCGTAAAATCCAACTAACCAACCACCAACCGATTCACTACGATGGGACGCTCAGCAACCGGAAGAAAATATGAAATTTGATCACATTTGCACACGGCACGACTAATGTTAAATTATATTCAAATTATATTTTTGAAAAGAAGTCATATAACATTTTTGTCCTCTTTAAAAATTCGATAATAAAATTGTCTGACCCGGAGTGGTAGTACCTGTTAGGATCCCACCTATGGGTTAAATCTTAAAACATGAATTTACAAAATGTGTTTAAAAAATTGATTTAAAAAAATTGATTTAAAAAAAAATTGATTTAAAAAAAAATTGATTTAAAAAAGGTTATTTCCTATAAGTCTAACAAGATCAAAGGGGAACCACTCTTGACTGATAAATTATTTATTATTTATTGATCTACTAGGAAAAAAAAGAAGACGGGGTTAGGTTTAGGGTTAGAGTTTAGGGGTAGGGTTTAGGGTTAGGGTTAGTGTTAGGTTTAGGGTTAGTTTAATGGGAAAATAAATAATTTTCAGTCAAGAGTGGTTCCCCTTTGATCATGTTAGACTTATAGGAAATAACCAAAATTGAGTACCTATCAAGAATGAATAAAACAAAAAGTCTTCTGGATGAAATAACCCAATGGGTAGACATGCCGAAAAAACCCAATCCACCAACCAACCAACCGGTAAAAATAGCTTACAATCTTACGGAAATATTACAGACGTTGAGAATAAATGTATTTTTGTGTATCAAAACATGGGACAATCAGACCCAAAACCAACTCCACGAAATACAAGAAGCTATTGAAGAGTGGCCGAGAGCCCACAGAAGTATTAGTAGAGAAGAATTGCGTATTGGACACACCCACATTACCCATTCGTACCTGTTAAAAGGGGAGGGTGCCTCAGTGTGCCCAACATGCAAAGTACAACTTACAACCAAACATATCCTTCTAAATTGTAACAGACTTAAACATATCTGCACTAATTACTATCAAGCAAGAAACCTGAGGGACATCTTTAAGAATACAAACCCTGAAAACATTTTAAATTTTCTTAATAAAAGCAACCTTTTCAACAAGATATAACAGAACATATCCGATTATCTCCATAGAACCACTACTTTAAAGACTTAAATCTATAATAACCTTTTTTGGCATTAAATGGCCCATAAAGGTTGATATGCCGTTAAACAAAATTCAAAATCAAGCTCAAACTGAAAACATGTTTTCAATCCTTGTTTCGTTCTTCCCAGACATAGGAATGCTAACATTATTTCATTTATTTCTTTTAAATACAACATAAAATCGTCCGCCCATCAATTATCACCACTTAGATGGTCGATAGAGTCTGGTGACTTTGGAAAGTCCTGGTTAATCGCTGTTTTCATATCTTGTTGCACCTCAGAACAAAATATATATCCTCTGGACTCAAGTAATTCGACTATTTTCGCACACGGCAGTGATAATTCTAAATTATATTTCTATTTTTGAAAAGAAATCATATTACTTTTTTGTCCTCTTAAAAATTCGATAATCAAAAGGCCAGCGATTTAAAAAAAAAATGCTTGTAATCTCCAAGGACGGTGAGGCCACGCCAAAAATAGAACTTTACGGGGGTGAATTATCCAATTTCAAATCCGACATTTTAGACGCCCGTTCCTTTTACAGATGTACAGATCTGTCCAACGGGTGAATTTATTTATCAGATGCCCCACAGGTAGTTTGAATTTTAATTAAACGCCTATCAAAAACAGAACGGACGAATATGACGACACTTCAAATGATATAAAGAAAAACTAAAGGGACTAGCAACAATATGTGTCCTCCGGGCAGAAAGTATTTAAGTTTTAATATAATTAAATATTATATCGAATTTAAAAAAAAACTAATGAAATTAAATAAGAACACAAAAAAGATTACACCTATTTTTTACTTTATTCTAATTGATTTCAATATGAAATTATACATAAGAATTGCGTTAAGTTTGAGAATAAAATACTATTAGAAATCAATAACACCGAGTAATTATATTTTAAACACACTTTTGTTAAAACCATTGCGCAAATTCCTCTAACCCTATATTATGTAAACATTTATTTCATAGTAATATATGATATACTTTGTGGGAAGCGTGTGGTTAATGGTTAAAGTCATGGGAAATGGACTCGTCGCCCCGAGTTCAAATCCTGGATGTGGTAATTGCATTTCACTTAGCGCTAATACCCTTGAGAAAGGTATGAATCCTACTCTACCTCCAGCTATGGATAAATAGTAGGGCAGAATGGGATCTTTAACCTTGGTTAGGCAACCGGTCTAGGAGAAGGAAAACTCTGAATTCAAACCCGTTGAACTCCGCTTAAGAAATTGACCTTGTGTCACATCCTATCCGTGCAGAGGGGTTTGTAGATACATAAATATATGATATACTTTGAAGTTACACATTAAGAACATGGATTGTTTTGAAGCAAATCTAATTCAGATCGACTTTAATATAGATATCTTTAATAAATAAGATACTAATTAAGATTAAATAAATGATTATTTAATTATAATTATTGAGATTATAATGTAGAATCAATCATTCGAGACTAGAAAGATATCTTTCACCCCCACCCCCCCACACACACCGACTGCATACCCCCCCCCCAATAAAACCGCACTTTAATTTTTAGAATTACGTCTTTTTTTCACACAACACTTTTATAACATTCGTTTATAACATTCGTTTATTCTTTACTGCGTCCCGTTCTTAGTTTCTTTTTTTTTTTTGTCTATCATCTTATTGTTACAACAACAAGACACGAAAAGGAATGAAAAAGAGAGGAAAGAAGCCGCCACAGAAAAGAGAGCCGGAAGAAAGGAGAGACGACAACACCTCCAACAAACATCACTGTTTGTTTGCAGTCACTGCATCAGAGGTTGCCATTAAAAAATTGCCAGTTCAGCCACTCGCGCAGGTGCAGTTAAAAAATGGACACCACGTCATCATCTTTAGCAGACAGAAAGATGCCAACAAAAAAGAAAGAAAGAAAGAAAGAAGGAAAGAAAGAAAGAAAGAAGTGAAATTAGATGGAAAAGAAAGTGAAAGAAAGAAAAAAAAGAAAGAAAGAAAGAAAGAAAGAAGTAAAGAAAGAATAATATACAGAGAAAGATAAATTAAAGAAAATTTTGACATAAAGAATGAAAGAAAAGGAAAGAAAAAATATTGATATATTTATTGAAAAAGAAAAATGTATACAAATAAACAAATCAAGAAAGAAATACAGAAAGAAGGAAAGAAAAAATGAGGTAAAACGAAAGAAAATATTATCATAAAGAAATGAATAATTAAATAAAGAAACGAATGATAGTATAAAAAAAGAAGAAAAGAAAGAAAGAAAGAAAGAAAGAAAGAAAGATAGAAAAAAATAAATTAAAGAAAATACAAGGTGTGTCAAAAAAGTATCAAGATTTTTTAACTTTTTGACACACCCTGAAAAAAATGTTCCATTCATTCTTCATTTTTATCTTGGTAAATACAGCTTTAAACTTGCTACTTTTTGACACACTTTGTATTCTGAAAAAATATTAAATAGAACGTTATTTTTTTCAGAATACAAGGTGTGTTAAAAAGTATAAAAAATCTTGATACTTTTTTGACTCACCTTAATACAGTCAAACAAAAGAAAGAAAGAAAAAGAAAGAAAGAAAGAAAGAGTGAGAGAGAGAGAGAGAGAGAGAGAGAGAGAGAGAGAGAGAAGGAGAGAGAAATATTACTATAACGAATGAAAGTACAAATAAATAAATAAATAGATAAAGAAAGAAAGAAAGAAAGAAAGAAGAAAGAAAAAAAGAAATTAATATAAATCAAATGAAAAAGAAAATTGTATACAAAGAAAGAAAGAAAGAAAGAAAGAAAGAGTAAATAAAAAGAAAATATTGCAAAAAACAATGGAAGGAAAAGATGAAGGAATGCAATAAAGAAAAGAATACTCCAAATATCAGTATAATAAAATCACTCGCCAACCACAATCCTTTAACGATTTGTACTTATTACTGTAAGACACCCCGTGAGGATCAAACTCACTACTGAGCAATAATGAACTACGATCCGAGTTTTATTACCTTTACTTCACCGCAAGGAGCCTCATGCATAGATCTTAAAACCAAAATAACAAAAAAACATTTTTTTTTATGAGTAAAGGTAAAAAGAAAAAAAAAGGCCCGTCATCTTCCTGAATATAGAATATTCATACACAGAATCTAATAAATCATTTTTGTCGGTTCCGCTGTGAAGCCTAAATGAACCATGACCCTACTCGTCACGGTCAGAAAGACATCTGTCCCATTGTCGTGGGGTTTTATCTGGATAATCTGGGGTATGACGGCACCAAATACATCATTTTGACAATTGGACATAAAATCGTGTTATTTACTGCTCACGACGTCAACATCATCGCCATTTTGTTGTCATTTCCACGAGTCTTTTTTGTTTTGACACTTCTTTCATGCTTGACTTCATAGTTCATGATTTCCAATTGTCTCTGTTAGTCCCATTGTATTCCGCCCCGTCGGAAGCACTAAAGAATCCACTGACTACACCCCTTGCAGAGGGGGTGGAAGACCACCCCAAAAACGAGACGCCATGAGCAGGGCATTAAACTGAATCCTACGGTTAGACTCGGTTTATTTATTTACCAAACCCCTCCTCACGAGCAGGATGTGACACAAGTTCAATTTCTTAAGCGGAGTTTAACAGGTTTGAATTCAGAGTTTTCCTTCTCCTAGACTGGTTACCTAGCCATGGTTAAAGAGCTCAGTCTGTCCTGCTATTTGCCCATGGCTGGAGGGAGAGTAGGATTCATACCTTTCCCAAGGATATTAGCGCTAAGTGAAATGCAATTACCACATCCAGGATTTGAACTCGAGGCGACGGGTTTATTTCCCATGACTTTAACCATTACACCACACGCGAGATTCTGTTTATAGCTATTTACAAAGATTAACTTAGATGTGGCACAGTCAAGTTAGAATGACCGAGAGATTATCTTTGAGGTCGGAAGTGGGTCCTTTTTCCCGCACATGCGCGGAGGGTTCTTCCGGTGAAGGCTCTGGAGAGTTTGTTATTTTTTTATCTTAATTTTATTCTAATCCACACATATTCGAATGCATGCATTTTTTCTTTGTCTCATTTCTTTCTTCACGTAACTTTACTGGAAGTCGATTTGAACCCGGAATCCCTCTCATTAGAAAATTGCCATTTCAGTGGTTCTTTGTATAATAGAATTCCACACAGTCTTCGGAGCAAATGAAATTGAGGCAGCCTGTCTTGGTAATTCATTAAACGCTTTTCTACCCAAGCCCATAATACTGCCAATTCTATCAAGGATTTAATGAAACTAATCTACTGAGTAAATTTAAACAAAGCGACGTCCGTTAGTTTGACAAGGCAATTTGAAAGTTTGATTAATTATCGTTGGAAAATTTATATTTAAACAATCATGATGCAATCGTTGGCTGCAGACTAACACTGACCGCATTCTCAGCAGCCCATATATATATATATATATATATATATATATATATATATATAGGCATAAGCAACTATTGAAGTCGCAAGCGTTATTATTATCAAACGTTGATCACCACTCCGAGTTTTTTATCTTTTCATTTTCATTCTCTTTAGCTTAATAATAATAATAATAATAATAATAATAATAATAATAATAATAATAATAATAGTCTAGATTAACAAAAAAGAGAACGTGTAAACTGGTGGACTTTGCGGTCCCATCAGATCAGAGGATGAAGCTGAAGGAAAATGAAAAGATGGATAAATACCTGGACCTTACCAGAGAATTGAAAAAGCTGTGGAACATGAGAGTGAATGTGATACCAATTGTAGTTGGTGCACTTGGAACGGTCCCAATAAACTTGGAAAAAAGACTGGAGGATCTGGAAATCAGAGGAAGAATTGAGACCATCCAGACTACTGCTCTGCTGCAGTCAGCTAGAATACTCAGAAGAGTCCTGGAGACCAGGGGAGACTTGGTGTCACTCAGACTCCAGTGAAATACTATCAGCTAACGCTGATTTGAAAAACTCAAAAATAGTGAAAATAATAGTAATCATCTCTATATATAATGGACATTCGATCACTTTTTGTCTGTAACCAAAACTACGTCACTGCATACGTCCCAGTCATTTCAGGAATTATGGATGATTATCATAGAGTATTTGAGTTAGAGTTAATGTCACTACTACGTTAAAATAAATGACAGTGTTGATTTATATATATATATATATATATATATATATATATATTATGCTCAGACGCAACATCTCCTGGTCTACTGTAGTTTTTTAAGAAGTTTTAGTGAATATATGTCATGTAGTATTGAATTATATATACTTTGTTTTGTTTTAATATATTTTTAAAGTTATCTAACATATAGACTTTTACGAAAAAAAGTATCAGGAAAAAAATATTATCATATAAACTCATCTTCTATTAATAATGGAGATTGTGTGTATTTCTGTCTGTAACAAAAACTACCTCATAGCTCTACGTCACAGCTTACGTCACAATATTCTTATGCTATTTACACCCAAAATTTGAGTAAGCAATTTAAAAAATTGTTTTTTACTCTCGTCCCTTTTTTTTTACAGTAACAAGAAGTTAACTAAAAAGTTTACAAATAAATAAATACCTACGATTTTGTGTAAAATTGATGTGGA
>CM042157.1:95825187-95847687 GCA_023376005.1 Doryteuthis pealeii | reverse complement strand
TTATTTATTTTATTTCAAAACATTTTTTCAGGTCACTTAATGTTGACCCCCCCCTCCTTACTTTGGGAGTATAAAATATTGGCGAGTTGGTCCTTGATTGATACTAATTACAGTGGAAATAAAAAGATAAAAGACCGAAGTTGTAAATAGAAAAAAAATTTTTTAAGGGGAATATTTAAGGGGAATACCATCATCTTCTTACTTTACCGCACAGTTCCCTGTATTACTCAGACGGTGAGTTGGCGAGGGCGGTATTGAACCAGGAACCTTTTGGTTCCAAGGGTGACACTCTACCGAATGAGCTAAAACCGTAGGTGTTGGTGTCTTTTTGGTGGTATAAGGTGCCCTGACGATCACAACTTATATTTAACAATTGTTACAAACCAGCCAAATCGGCTGAACAAATATTTAATTTACTATTGAAAGGCGTTGATAAATTGTCCTAGAATTACTCGCCGGAGAAGGACAGACCAACAGACGAGGATTATACAACTCTCTACTTCAAGAGAGGATAAACTCTGAAGGATCAACGGATAAGGATTAAAACTGATACTACATCTTTCTACTTCAAGAAAGGATCAAACTTTATGCCACAAGGGATCTCCACTGTAAAACCACTTTCACCTAGGCCCTGAAATAGCCACACAAATCGTAAAAGTAGGTGATATGTAGGTATTTATATTTGAGAGTGTATTCTCCACACCTTGCGAATAACTTGATCAATTCTTGTTCAAATGATCTATATTTTGAACAGCATGTTTAGAAACACCTTAAGATTCTATGTATAAAAATTAAACACCGTTTCTTTTCCAATGAATGATATTTTGGTTTGGTTGGTTTGGTTGGTTGGGTTTTACGGCATGTCAACCCCTTGGTTATTTTATGCCGAATACTTCTATTGGTAAAAAAAAGTTTAATGCTAACAAAGTTTTGAAAAAAATTCCTTTTTAATGGATAATACAATTTTGTTTATAAACTCATGTTTTCTATTTAAACCATAGATGGGACCCTAACAGGTACTACCACTCCGGGTCAGAGTGGACCAGGAAGCAATGGCGATGAAGGGGTGCTCCACATTCCCCAAACCTCCAGAACTGGAACCTCACTATCAGATAGAGTTTAACGTCATTCCCAGGACATGTAGACCCTCAGACACCGCCTTCTAGCACCCATATGATAAAAAGGGGTTGGGGCTTGCCATAAGGGCAATAAGATTGGGGCAATCATATAGATGCTAGGACATGACATTTTTGGTACCTTGAAGAAAAAAGCATAAAATATTAAACACAGAATCATGAGTTGTTCTTCTACACACTAAAAATTTGAGATCATTTGAATGTGGTTTGATCAAGTCAGGCCCAGTTTAGCTCAGTCGGTTGAATCCAAAGGTTCCGTGTTCAATATCGACACTCGTCAATTCAGCGTATGAATAGCACATATCGAACTGCGCGGTAAACTGATGAGCTGATGGTAGGTGTGGTGCTCCACCTCAGACGTTACAATAATCTCCTTGGTCTAGCGCAAGTGAAAAATGTAAAAACTCCCTCGCTGTCTGGTTGATACCGACACTAGGTCGCGCCGCCGACTTTACTCGTGATATTACAAAGGGATATCTATTTTTCTGAAACACCCTTTATAAAGTAAACAGCTATAATCAAGATGTCTGTCTTGTTGGCGAGACTTATAACCTATTGTATACCCTGAAGGTGGATGTCCCCTCAACAACAAATATATATATATATATATATATATATGTATATTAAGAGGTGTCCTGGGTCTCACACTAAAGTACATCTGTTATACAAGGTGTGCTAAAAAAGTATCGATTTTTTGTACTTTTTGACACACTTGTATTCTGAAAAAATACAATACAATGTGTGTCAAATATATATATATATATATATATATATATATATATGTGTGTGTGTGTGTGTAAAGAGAAATGGAAGTGAATCTGACGGTATGTAGTATAGTAAGAAATTTGAAAAAACACAGGTTCAAATAAAATGAGTGGTAAGTTTATTAGCCAACGCTGCAGTGTTACGATCTGTTGAGTAGATCTATCACAGTCTCCTCATTATTCTATGATGAATTTTTTTTTACTCTTCCTTATATCAGCAAAGGCCCTGAAGAAGATCTACTCAACAAATCGAAACACTGCAGCGTCGGCTAATAAACTTACCACTCATTTTATTTAAACCTGTGTTTTTTCAAATTTCTCACTATACTATGTGTATATATATATATATATATATATATATATATATATATATATAAGGTTAAATTATTATTATTATTGGAGAAATGATTATAGAGGGCTCAATTACTTATGTAAGAGCTTTATTTATTTATTTATTTATAATTAATAATACAAATGAAAAGTCGGTCCTACCATTGGTTAAGAAGAGTAATTCATTTTCTCTGCAAGACTTGCCATATCTCCAGAATATATATATATATATATATATATATATATATATAATATATATATAATATATATATATATATATATATATATATCAAATATGATTTTATATTTGAGTATTATTCAGAAGTCAGCAGCATACAAAAAATCTTCCTAATAACCGTTTTTACGTTTTTTCTATATAACTGAATACCAACGATGCTCAGACGATGATTTGGTAAAAAAAAACCGAAACGTTATAATGTCGGCTACTAAGTGGTCGGTTTAGCTCAGTCGGTAGCGCATCCGACTTGGAATTACAAGGTTCTAAGTTCGATACCATTCCGCACCAGCTCAGCGCATAAGTAGCAAAGATTGAGTAATCTGATCTGTATGGTAAAGTAGGGAGCTGACGATATGTGTGGCGCTCAACCTCAGCAGAAAAATCTCCCTGGTTTATCGCTAGCGGAAAGGGGATAGATTTCCTCGCTTTCTGATTACGACAATAGGCCACCTAACTTTATATATATATATATATATATATATATATATATATATATATATATAGTCTTATCTAGGATTTGAACTCATGTAAAAAAGTTAATTTCCTACGATCATAACCATTACACAACGCGCTTCCATAAAAAAACACCTTTTTATAGCCATTTTTTTTTTCCAAATGATAATATTAATGGTCTCCCAAATTTTGTTTTCTTTTAGGACATTATAATGGAGATTGTGTGTTTTTCTGTCTGTAACCGAAACTATATTACTACTCAAGTTACAATTCCCTTCGTTATTTACGTTACGTTTTCTATGATTTTATTTTTATTTAAACCTCAATTATTAATAACATTATTTTACATTATTAAAAAATTGATTTTGATAAATATATGCTTAGTATTATTAATTTCTAATTGTTTGGTTTTATCTTAATGAATATGAGCAAATATCTCAGAGATTAATTTTAAAGGAAATCCATTAACAAGAAAAAATAACTGTATGTTTATTCTTATTGCTATTTTAACGAAATAGTAAAATTAGGAAAATTTCGCAATGACAGACGGGACTGATGGAAGAGTAAGTTTCAGTTGTTCTATTTTTCGATTATACCCCTCTCTGTTTCAAATCTTTTTATATGCATTCTTATTTAGTTTCATTAGCCTTTCTAATTTAATATGATATTCTATTACATTAAATACTTGCAACTGGAGGGTACCCATATATTTGCTAGTTATCTTAATGGGTTTTTTTATAAACTTTCTAAAACGACGACATTACTTTACGGAGAGTCCAATACACTTGATGGATCTAATTCATTTCATTATTTTCTAATACGCCTTGCACCTACCCGCCATATTTCTTACCATCTTTCAATACATGCCCTTCTCCCTACTCTTTCCCCACTCCCCCCCCACCAGAAAGAAAAACCTTCACTTTTCAATCATTATTCGCTCTAGCATCCTGGACAGGTTCGGGCTTTTCGGGTTACCGCCAACTCAGTGTTAGATTTATTAATATAAAATGGCGTTGTTGTGTGGCATCGGGATTTCAACCCCCCACCCACACCTACAGACACCCCAATTCCGCTGGAAAGCAATCTCGAATTATTATTATGCATTGCTAACAGAAAGAAAGATGTATGTGTGGGCAAATATCGGCCATGGCTCTTAGGAGTACAAGATGGCGGAATAATCATCGGCAGGTTGTATTCGTTGGTTGGTTGGTTTTTACGGCATGTCAACCCTTATCGAATTATTTTATGCCAAGGATGTTTTGTTTTGTTCATTCTTCGTGGTATTCAGTTTATTTCATGAACTTAGTTTTTATATTAATGATATATTTATATTTAGTGATATATATATATATATATATATATATATATATATATATATATATATATATATACGTGTCTGTGGATGTCCCTATATATGCTCCCCATCCCCTAGGGTTGAGCACTCTGGGGGGGGATCTTGCTGACGGCCGCCAACTCAAGCGTAAAACGCAACGCTCTTCTAAGGAATGGAGCACTTTGTGACGGCCTTTACACGCAAAGCGATGTGTGTATTAAAACAGTTAAAATCCCCTTCCCATTCTGTAAGTGAAGACAGCCTAATGGTTACGGTGCCGGACTGACACCCAACCGATCGGATTTCAATTCCGGCTGTAGGTAGCTTACAAAATGTCTAGCCACACTGAGGAGACTTGATAAGTCGAAACACGTGTCTGTGGATGACCATATATATATATATATGTTTGTGAATGATAATTTGCTATAACTATAAGTAAAGAGTGTTCAATATCATTGGTAGAGCATATATATCTAAGATAGGGTAGTGAAGACAAAGTCAATGCCACTTGGTAACTGTCCGTTTCTAGACAATGCAATTTTCAGAGATAGAGATAGAGAGTGTGTATCAGTACATTAGTTCATCAGATATAAATTTATTTTGGCACATTTGCCTCTTCAAGTCTGATTTTTAAAACGGAAGATGATTTCATATCAGGCCTGAAAAGATTTTTCCATCTCACTGATTTTGTATTTTCAAATTCCTTTTGAAGAGGCAAAAGTGGTGAAATAAATTTATATCTGATGAACTAAGGAACTCAATATATTCATTTATTTATAATACTCCGTATATGTAAAAATATATAAGCAAATATTTATATGTATGTTTATATATATTATTATTATGCATTGCTTACAGAAAGAAAGATGTATGGGTGGGCAAATATCGGCCATAGCTCTTAGGAGTACAAGATGGCGGAATAATCATCGGTAGGTTGTATTCGTTGGTTGGTTGGTTTTTACGGTATGTCAACCCTTATCGGGTTATTTTATGCCAAAGACGTTTTGTTTTGTTCATTTTTCGTGGGTATTCAGTTTTGTTCATAAACTTAGTTTTTCTAAGCACATTTTTAACTCCTTTTTTCTATTTATGTACAAGGTGTGTCAAAAAGTATCGGGATTTTTGTACTTTCTGACACACCTTGGATTCTGAAAAAATTAACGTTCCATTCATTGTTGATTTCTATCATGGTAAATACAGCTTCAAACTCGATACTTTTATGACACATCTTGTATTCGGAAAAGAATTAACGTTCCATTCATTGTTCATTTCTATCTTGGTAAATACAGCTTCAAACTCGCTACTTTTATGAAACACCTTGTATATTTACTAACCCCTCCTTACGAGAAGATTAATTCATTAAGCGGAGTTTAACAGGTTTGAATTCAGGTTTACCTTCTCCAATACTGGTTAACTAGCCATGGTTAAAAAGCCCAGCTATTTACTGGAGGGAGGATTTGATTAATACCTTTCCTAAGGCTATTAGTGCCATGTGAAATGCAAACAGCTTCGTCCAGGAATTGAACTCGGGTTTCCTACGACTCTAACCATTAGACCACGCGCCTCCATCTTAGTAAACAATTATATCTTCAGCCACCGGAATTCCGGTGTTAAACATCACTGGTTGGAACCCACGGTCAACAGGTGGTCCCATTGCGGGATTTTATTCCTCTACAGAGGTGCAGTCGGTGAATTGTATAGACCAACTGGGTGGCTTTATATTCTTTGTGACAGACACGAAAAGTTATCAATAAAAAGGGCAGACACATTTGATTGACCGATTAACTGGTTCCCAACTCGTACGGCCTTGTGCCAGACTATTGTAACTATGGCGTGAGTTAACAGAGAAATAACAGGAAGAAATACAACGGGTATTAAGGCTAGGGAAAAGGTTTACTAAGCAAAGATACAAGGCGTGCATTGTAATTAGCAATTGCTAAGTTGAGCCCAGTCGGTAGAACCACAAGGTTCCTGTTTCGATACCGGACCTCTTTCCTTATGATAGAAACGGAATAGTCCATTATTCATCTAAGGTGACGACACTCAATAAGAAAAGTAAGGAGTTGATAGCAGGTGAAAAATGTTGCGGAAAAGCAACACCAGATAATCTGGAATTTTACATTTCATCTTGGACGTTTTGGACAATCTCATTTTTAACCAGTGGGTGTTGCAAGATGATAACGGTCGTACAATTAAGGAACACAAGTATTAATATATAGATATATGTGTATGTGTGTGCGTATGTGAAAATGAAGACAAACAATAAAAAAGATTAAAGGAAAATTATCTATACATATATATAAAGGGCAGTTGTGTGTATGTATGTCCGGATGAAACGGCAAAAATAAAACAAATTACGACAAAGTAAATATATATACACATTCACTATCACCAGAAGTTCCTTTTTGAGTATAAATAATGAATATATGCTGTATATTCGTGAAGACAATTAAAAAACAAAATTTAAATGATAACAGTATGGATTATTTTTTTGGCATTTAATATTTTAAATCGTCGTCGTCGGGACGGCCTAATGTCGGTATCAGCCAATCAGCGACGGAGTCTATCCCCTTTTCACTAGCGCTAGACCAAGGAGATTATTTTAGCATCTGAGGTGGAGCGCCACACCTACCATCAGCTTCTCACTTTACCGCACAGATCCCTGTGCTACTCATACGCTGAGTTGGCGAGGGCCGGTATCGAACTAGGAACCTCGTGGTTTCTAACCGAACGCTCTACCGACTGAGCTAACCCGGCTCCCATATTTTAAATAGGAGACGTTAATTTTTCTTTCAGAGTGGCTGGATCAACGCATCGTGTTTTTACATAAGGATTTAAATGGGGCATCCTGTGAGGATCCAACTCGCGATTCAATAATAATTGAATTTATCCTTCTATCTACCTAGGCGACAACCGGGTAGCCGCTTCTAGTGCGAAATAAAGGAGTTGAACCGACGAAAGAAGGGGGAATTTGAAGACGTAAAGAATTCGGTCGATAGAAGAAGGATGAATGGTAAGAGAAGGGGAGCGTGGGGAGTAAATTTAAAGCAAGACGACAAAAAGAGGTAAGAGATGAAGAAGGAGAAGAAGGAGAAGAAGAAAAAAATGGTCCGTTGCTGATGAGGGATTCTAAAAGATGAAGATGTCAGCGCTCTAGCCAAAGAGAAGCCGCAGAAAGATTTGACAGGAAGCTGCGCAAACAAACAAGAAAGTAATTTGTCATTGTATTGACGTAAGTAAAAGAATTGCATTAGAATAGTTTGCTTAAAAACATCCGGGGTCTGTTCTTACTTAACAGGAAATAGTCACGGCCATTGCGCGCGCACACACACACACACACACACACACACACACATTCATATATATATGTATATATATATATGTGTGTGTGTAACCTAAAGGTTCTTTGCATAGTAACTGCTATTCGCTAATACAATAAAAATGAAACTCACTCACACACACACACACACACACACACACATTCATTCATATATATAATATATATATATTTATATATATATATATATGTGTGTGTGTGTGTGTGTGTGTGTGTGTGTGTGTGTCTGTGTGTGTGTGAAGAAAGGAAGTGAATCCGACGGTATGTAGTATATTCAGAAAAATGAAAAAACACAGGTTTAAATGCGTTACTATGTAAAGAACCTTTTGAAGGCTGTCCCTGAAGATGTTGATGTGCCGCTGCTTTTTGCCGCTGCTTTCTTTTGTACCTCTTAGCTTCACGGTGCTGCGCCAGGGTGACATTACCGACACTTATTTCAGTTTCTTTCTCGCAGGTTTTTGTTTGCCCTCTTTGCAGCTTTCCTGGAGCCTGATGTTATTTGATGCGTTGTCCACGTTCGCCATTTCAGCTGTTATATTACAACATTGCCGGACCCTGCCTAGGAGGCCAACAACGCATTTATTCAGTCCTGTTTGAATACCGCCCTATCTGGGATTGTCGTAAGATATATTGGCCAACGGATAGATGACACAAAAGGAACATTCATTGTACCATGTCAATTCTATTTACGTAGTACAAGGGAATGCTTCTACTGTTAGCCATTCAATATCAATCAGCTTTTCACCTGGTTGTTCAACATGAAATTGTTGATTTATTTAAACAATAAATTTTAATAAAATAAATTCATAGAAAAGTATTTATTCAGTATATATATAAAGTAATTTATATTTATTCAGTATATATATAAAGTAAACTTTATCTTCAGAGACAGTTTTCAGAAAACCGTCTCTGAAGATAAAGTTTACTTTGAAATCGATAAGACTAAATAAGATAACTAGATAAGACTATATTTTTGTTTTTATTTTATACGCATTGTAATTGCCTTCCAATCATTAATATATAATAACATACTTAACAATGCTTCAAGCAAATTACTAATTAATATATATATATATATATATATATATATAATATATATATATATATTAAATTTTTACTTGAAGGCACTTACAACGCATGTATCGCATAAAATTCGATACTTTTTCTTATAGAAAATGAAATTGTTCATTTTCTATAAGAAAAAGTATCGAATTTTATGCGATACATGCGTTGTAAGTGCCTTCAAGTAAAAATTTAATATATACTTTATTCAGCAACGTTTCTAAAATAAACAAACATCCAAAATCATATATTATATATATATATATATATATATAGTCATCCACAGACTCATGTTTCGTCTTATCAAGTCTCTCCAGTGTAGCTAGACCTTTGTAAGCTACCTATTGCCGGGATTGAAATCCGATCGGTTCAGTGGCAGTCAGACACCTTAACCGCTAGGCTATATAGTCACCCACAGAATGTGAAGGGGATTTTAACTGTTTTAATACACACATCTCTATGTATGCAAAGGCCGCCATAGAGTGCTCCATCTCTTATATAGGAGAGCGTTGCGTTTACGCTTTAGTTAGCGGTCGTCAGCGAAATCCCCCCCCCCCAAGTGCTCAACCCCAGTGGGATGGGGAGCATATATAGTTATCCACAGACACGTGTTTTGACTTATTGAATAAATCCGACAAAATGTGGTGGGGAATAGTGGAAAAATGTGAATATAACAAAACAACAACTAAATTCAATTGTTGACAGAATCTTTCTCAAAATTCCTTGAAATAAATACTTGTACATTCTGCTTTTATAGCGAAAGGGTAATTGGGTGAGTGAAGAAAGAAGGGAGGAATTTGGTGTGTGGTATAGAGGAATGAGAAAAAAGTATGGTTGTTATTAGTACGTAGGGAATTGTATTTTGCAGGGTCAGTCGGTTGACATTGAAGAGAATTTGATATTCAGAGTGTAGATCAATGTGTGATGTTTAACGGGAACCGAGGGGCCAGGGATATTTTTGTTAGAAAAATCCTTAAAGATTTTGTTGATATATATATATATGCAATATGCAAGCAATAACTTGTTAAATAAGAGAAGTGAACTCGTTTCGAAATGTAGGCATTTGAACAAATTTTTACTGTGTCACTTACCACCTGACCCTAATTGATCCCTGAATTTTCGCTCTCCTTTTATTTATTAAAAAAAAATCATCTGAACACCGCGTGCATTAACACCAATACAAGTTTGTTTGATTATAATGTTTTTTAAATACAAATTTAACGTCATGACATTACATCACGTGAACACAATCCACGTTACATAAACGTTAAACAAGCCACAGTTTAAAAAAAAAACAATTTTTAGCTTTACATTTCCCATCGCGTGAAAAACGCTTCATATAAACGCTAAACAATTTGATTTTTAACATCTCAACCATTTCACGACTTGTTTTTGACATCTCAACCATTGATCTCATCTGATGATTGGATTACCAAGAAACTTTAAGTTATGAGTGTGAAACCATAATAATACCATTGATTATATATATATATATATATATATATATATATATATATATATATATATATATGGGAACTGCACAAGAATGCTGCGGGTGATCCTGAACAAGACGTGGAAACAACACACCACGAGAAAACAGCTATACGGCCACCTGCCACATATCACCCAAACCATCCGAGTAAGACGTACAAGACACGCGGGACACTGCTGGAGAAGCAAGGACGAACTCATAAGCGACGTCCTCCTGTGGAAGCCAGCACATGGACAAGCCAGTGTGGGCCGACCAGCAAAGACGTACATCGATCAGTTTTGTGCGGATACAGGATGCTGCATAGAGGACCTCCCGAGAATGATAAGCGATAGGGACGGATGGAGAGAGATTGTCATGGATATCCGCGCTGAAAGCGCGACATGATGATGATGATGATGATATATATATATATATATATATATATATATATATATGTATGGATGTGGGTATAACATCACCCATAGTTAAATAGTCTTAGCATTTACAACTGAATCAAATTCGGAATTAATTAACCCTTAACCCTTAACCATTATATGCCGTTAAAACCAAACAATATAAATAATTAATGCAATTAAGCATTTACAAAGGAATCAAATTTCAGCATTAAATAACCATAAGAAGTTGAAAAGCCGTTACACAGATAAAACAAATCTCTCTCTCTCTCTCTCTCTCTCTCTCTCTCTCTCTCTCTCTCTCTCTCTCTCTCTCTCTCTCTTAAAGCTTCTTCTTCTTCTTCTTCTTTATTGCAATGAGGCATTTACATATGAATCAAATTTCGGCATAAAATAAGCCATAATGAGTTGATATGCCGTTAAACAAACGATACTAAACCAAATATAAATAGTTGTGTCAAGCATTTACAAATGAATCAAATTCTGGCATCAAATAACCCATACGGAGTTGATAAGCCGTCACACAGATGAAACAAATCTCTCTGTTTCTCTTTCTTTCTCTCTCACTTTCTTCTTCTTCTTCTTCTTCTTCTTCTTCTTCTTCTTCTTCTTCTTCTTCTTCTCTGGTATAAGGAAACATTTACAAATAAATCAAATTTTGACATTAAATAACCAATAAGGAGTTGATATACTGTAAAAAATAAACAAATATTTCTTTCTCTCTCCTTCTCTCCTCCTCGCCTTCTCCTCTCTCTCTCTTCTCTCTCTCTCTCTCTCTCTCTCTCTCTCTCTCTCTCACACACACACACACTCTCTTCTCACACTCTCTCTTTCTCGCTCTCTGATATTCTTCTCCTTCTTCTTTTTCCTCGTATAATGAAACATTTACAGATAAATAATTCTTGGCATTGAATAACCCATAACAAATTGATATGTCTTAAAACAAATACATTTTTGCAATATGACATCACAAAATCAGAGATATTCATCCTCCTTTCAGATGCTACAGTCAAATATAAATCAGTAACTTCCCCTCTTTTTCTTTTTTTTTTCTTCGCTATTTTAACTTTTTATTCCCACCTTTTTTCGGAAGAACATTCTTCCCTTGCCAAAAAGTTGTTCCTGGCACATGTTCCCTTTTTTTCCCGCTTTTTTCTTTTCTCTTTATCGGTCGTCCATTTCGTTCCTTGCCAATTTTCTTGAAAAGGATGCCCTTTCGGAAATGCAGAGTGAATGAATTCCTTGGGGCATCACTAAATCAGTTGTAGAACTGGCATGCGATAAAAGGGCCAAGAAAACATTCAACCAGTTTTAGATTAAGCCAAAAGAAACGATGAAAGGAAATCATGGCGAACCTTATATCAACCCCGAAACAAATAAATAAACAAGCAAATAAAAATCGAATAAAAGTGTATTCGCGCTAAATTTTCCGACGCAAAACCGAATACGAATTGATATTTGTATGAGATGAAGCTTGAATACGCTCATAATATTCCCCTGGAGCAGGGCAAAACCGCCCCCGTCACCCAAAAGGGGGATTTTCAGGGCATGGCACTAAAATGAACCTGATTACGATGTACCAGTTCTGGAGATCTGAGGAGTGGAGAGTACCCTTTCATTGCCATTATTCATCAGTTCACTCTGACCCGGAGCGGTAGTATCTTATTGTCAATAATATTCTCAAGATAATCCCTTGAAATAACCAATGACCAAATTCCGATACCAAATATAACCATTTTCTTTAAACAATTACTTGCATAAAATATCAAAAGTAATTTGTCAACAATTCAAATTGTTTTCTATGAAGTCACAGTATTTTACGTTAGGGGCCAGGTTAGCTCAGTCGGTAGAGCGTTCGGCTAGAAACCGTAAGATGCCTAGTTCGATACCGACCCTCGCCCACTCAGCGTATGAGTAGCACAGGGATATGTGTGATAAAGTAAGGAGCTGATGGTAGGTGTGGCGCTCCACCGCAAACGAAATTGGTCTAGCGCTGGTGAAAAGGGGATAGACTCCCTCGCTGTCTGGCTGATACCGACATTAGGCCACCCCGACGACTTACTTACTTTTACGTTATTGTTAACCATTATTGTAAGCAAAAAAATATTACGGCTACAACCACTCCGGGTCAGAGTGAACCTGGAATCAATTACAATGAACGGGTGCCCCACACTCCCCAGAGACGAACTTATTTAGACTAGACGACCGGTCAGAAAGGCCCCCTTAGATCAATCGGCTGGTCACGTCAAGCCCTAGCACCTATATGATTGCCCTCAACTTTATTGCCCTTATGGCAAACCACCAACTCTTTTTATCATATATGTGCTAGAAGTCGGTTGCTGAGGGTCATAATGCCATGCGTATTACGTTAAAATCTATCAGGTGTGAAAGTTTAAATTCTGGAGGTCTGGAGTATGTGAAGTACTCCTTTATCATCATTACTCCCAGGTCAACCCTGACCGGGAGTGGTAGTACCTGTTAGAGTTCCATCTATGGGTTAAATAGAAAAACATGAGTTTGCAAAAATGTTTTTTAAAAATTGAGTTTAAAAAATATTGAGTACCCAAGAATGACTGAAGCAAAAACGTCTTTGGCATAAAATGACCCAGTGGGTTGACATGCCGTAAAATCCAACCAACCAACCAACCAACCAATTTTCTGAGGCAATACCGAATACGAACTGATATCTGTATGAGATGAAGCTTGATATGAAAAAATATGATATTTCTGCTTGTTGTCCTCATATTCATTGTGTATAAACACAACATTCACACCACTATAACTTCGGGCATTTTTTTTTTGATGTTGTTTAATTTATTATTTTAATTACCTTAAAATATGTCATTTTCTGACGATTACTAATGAATTCAAATGTATTTTTGGAGCTTAATCAATACTGTTCACTCTCCAAGCAGCATAAATGCCACCAGACTTATTGACAAAATTGTGATTAGATATAGAAAAATTAAATGCAAGAAGTTACTTCTTCTGAAAACTGAAATTTTAAAATGTCATAAAGAACGTTATCACTTACCTAACCATCTTAATCTAACAAAGAACATGAAATGAGAAGGTCCACAAAATGCAACAATTGCATCTTATTACTTCCTGCTAAGACCATTCCATGAACGCAGTCACTGTATTCTTTTGTCCCAGTCAACCGGGGCGGTCTTCCAGCAGGTTCACTTCGGTATTAAATAACCCACAAGTGTTGATATGCCACCAAATAAAGAAACCATAACCTGGTAGTATATTTGATAGAATCTTCATGTTAACGGGGATGTTTAGTCTTAGTAGGGGCTCAGAATGAAGCTGATGACGGTTGAGTCATAAAAGTGAAAAAGAGGTTAGAGAGAAAGAGAGACAGAGAGAAGGAGAGAGAGAGAAAACGCGCGCGAGAGAGAGAGATAGAGAGAGAGAGAGAAGTGAGAGCGAGAGGGTGTGAGAAAACCTAAAATGGTGTTAAATAGGAAAACTTTAAGCAAAGGAAAAACAAACAAAAAAAAAACATCATTAGAGAGACACACAGACATACAGAGACTGATATATATATATATAATATATAATATATATATATATATATATATATATATATATAAGCGAGAGGAGAGAGAGTGGTGTGTGTGTGTTTGTGTGTGTGTGAAAGAGAGAGGGAGGGGGAAGGAGAGAGAGAGAGAGTGGAAGTTAGAGGACTTAAAGAAGTATTTAAATAGGAAGATTTTAAGCAAAAGACAACAACGAAAAAAACATCAACCAGACAGACTAAATAGAAACCCTTAAAAGGGTCCTGGAGATGATGTCAGAGTAGATCTGCTGTAAATGATAAAAACAAAATGAGGCAAGTGTGGTGAGAGGGGGGGTCTAAGTATTAGGAAAATGTTTCCCCTGTCACAATCTGCAAACTTGTCACTTTCGTTCACTTCGTGTGTTGACATACGATGAGGGAACTTGCACAATAGCAATGAACAACCATTTGTTATTTTAAAAGTATAAACTAAGGCTACACTAATGAGAAGAGTACACATGGGTCATATGATCGTATACACACATACATACACACGTGGAAACAAGCTCTTTCACCAAAACTCTTAGGATCTTCCTTTACTCTTTCTCAATTTCTGTCAAAGTTTTTGACCAAAACGTTTATTCCTTGGCATTTTTCTCTTTTCAAAATCTTTTACCAAAAATTACAAGCTACTCCTCACTCTTTCTTCTCAGTTTACTCTGTCTGTCTGTCTGTCTGTCTGTCTGTCTCTCTCTCTGTCTACTATATTTTCTTCTCACTACATCTTCTATGTTCCTTAATTTCACTCCTCCTCCTCCTCCTCCACTCTCCTCCTCCTCCTTCTTCTTCTTCTTCTTCTTCTTTTTCTTCTTCTTCTTTTTCTTTCTCACTGAAACATTAAAGAATAATTATTCCAAGCTTTGTTGTATCAGTACTACTGTATATCTTTACCACTTATACCTTAACGAAGCGCCTGGAGAATAAGCTGAGTGAATCAAATGCTTTTTCCTGTTTAGTTTAATGATACAAAATTCATATCAAAATATTCGTTGGTCTTAGCATTGTGTTTGAAAAAAATCCATTTAATTGTTTCTAATTAGTCGCAATTTGCAATTAAGTCAAAAACTGACCCGTCTTTTACTTCACATTATGTCTGTCACTTCCCTCTCTCTAGGTATATCTTGATTACCTCTTCGTTATTTATGCTAGTCTCTCAGTGATAGTAAAGAGAGAGATTAGAGAGTGTGAAACATATTTGTATGTTAAACATCATAAGCATCCATCCAGTAGCATTTTAACATCTTAGCTTTTAATAAATCTAAATTAGGTCAAGAATTTCTTTTCTGAAAAATCTTACAAAATTATTTTAATGTTTTATTTTTTATTCTTCGGCCGTATTTATTATCTTTTAATATTTAATTCGCTTTGCAAACTCAATTTTCGCAAATCATAATTACCTACCAGAGCACAATGGTGATCCAATAGGTCACGTTTTTTCTAATATATATATATATAAAATTTATTTTATTTTTTCTATCATACTAATACATAATTTAAGATAATATTTTATTTACTAATTTACTAAAAAAAAAAAATTAACAAAGGGGGAAAAAAAAGAAAATAACACAAAAAAAAAAAAAAAAAAGAGGGAAAGGAAAAGAAAAGAAAAGAGAACGAAACAAAAAGCTAAGTAAGTAAATTTTTCTATTGACGGTTTTTATTTATTCATTTTTATTTTTGAATTTTGACATGGCTACACACTGACAACATACTTGCAACATTTGACCGGATGACAACCGATATTAGGAATATTTGTTCTACACAGACTTTTAAAAGGAGAAAAAAAGAGAAATAAGAAATTACAGTTATTCGCCCATTTCATTCATAAAGGAGGAGAAGAAGAAAGAGAAAAAAAAAAAGGAGAGGAAAAGAAAATAAGAAGAGAAATTGTAACCACACAAATAAAAACATAAGCACGTCATTTCTGAAAATAAACTCTGATGATGAAGCTCATGCTTCGAAATCGATAAGACAAAAATAACATCTTTTTGTTTTTATTTTTCATACGCATTGTACTGGCCTTCAAAATATCAATATATATATATTATATATATATTATAATATATATATATATATATATTGTTTTCAAGGTTAGACATGTAGAAATTAGTGAAATTCGGACCCAAAACAACTCTTCACATCTAGCTTTTAAATTTAATAACAACAGCCTTAAAAAATCTCCTCTACTGTACAACTGATGCTCCATTCTACGACCATCTAGGTAATTTATATGTACAACAGGACGGTATTTCGATGGGCTCCCTTCTGGGTCCGATTTTCAGTAATATATATATATATATATATATATATATATATATATATAGAGAGAGAGAGAGAGAGAGAGAGAGAGAGTTAGAGAGTGGGAGGTATGTAGAAATCCCTTCGTTTTGTCCTCAGCTAGATTGTTATACTAATACCCATACGCATTACTGTTCCTAGTTCACCTTATTATTATGTCTGAATTGCCCGAGTGCGCCCTTATTTTCCGAACGCAACCGTAGAGGGATCTGGTCGTTGACAGACGGACAAATAATGAGTCATCCTGGGAAAAAAAGGCGGGGGTGAAAGTGATGAAAGTGAACGACACAATTGGCAAATCTTATCTCATTAGAGGAGGCTAACATCTTTTTCACATTAACTTACACGCAGTGTTGGTTCGCGCCATCTTGCTCACTTATTTCCCGCCATTTTTTCCCAGGATGCTCATTATTTGTCCGTCTTGTCAACGACCAGATCCCTCTTAACGGTTGCGTTCGGAAATAAGGGCGCACTCGGGCAATTCAGACATAATAAAAGGTGAACTAGGGAACAGAATGCGTATGGTATTTAGGTATAACAATCTAGCTGAGTGACAAAACGAAGGATTTCTACATACTCCCACTCTCTAACCTCTCTTCTCTCTCTCTCTCTCTCTCTATATATATATATATATATATATTATATATATATATATTACTGAAAATCGGACCCCAGAAGGAGCCCATCGAAATACCGTTCCTGTTGTACATATATTACCTAGTGGTCGTAGAATGGAGGCATCAGTTGTACAGTAGAGGAGATTTTTTTAAGCTGTTGTTTTAAATTTAAAAGCTAGATGTGAAGAGTGTTTTGGGGTCCGAATTTCAACTAATTTCTACATGTCTAACCTTGAAAACATATATATATATATATATATATATATATATAATATATATATACTTATATTGATATTTGAAGGCCAGTACAATGCGTATGAAAAATAAAAACAAAAAGATGTTTATTTTTGTCTTATCGATTTCGAAAGCATGAGCTTCATCATCAGAGTTTATTTTTCAGAAAAATGACGTGCTTATGTTTTTATTTGTGTGGTTAAAATTTCTCTTCTTATTTTCTTTTCTCTCCTTTTTTTTTTCTCTTTCTTCTTCTCCTCCTTTAATGAATAAATGGGCGAATAACTGTAATTTCTTATTTCTCTTTTTTTTCTCCTTTTAAAAGTCTGCGGGGTGTAGAACAAATATTCCTAATATCGGTTGTTCAATCCGGTCAAATGGTTGCACAGTATGTTGTCAGTGTGTAGCCATGTCATTCAGAAATAAAATGAATAAATAACGTCAATAGAAAAATTTACTTACTTAGCTTTTGTTTCGTTTTCTCTTTTCTTTTCTTTTCCTTTCTCCTCTTTTTTTTTTTTTTTTTTTGGTGTTATTTCTTTTTTCCCCCTTTGTATTTTTTTTTTTTTGTAAATTAGTAAATAAAATATTATCTAAATTATGTATTAAGTATTGAAGAACAAATAAATAAATTTATATATATATATATTAGAAAACGTGACCTATTGGATCACATTGTGCTCTGGGTAGGTTAATTATGATTTGCGAAAATTGAGTTGCAAAGCGCGATAAATATTAAAATAATAATACGGCCGAAGAATAAAAAATAAAACATTAAAATAATTTTTGTAAGATTTTTCAGAAAAAGAAATTCTTTGACTAATTTAGATTTATTAAAAAGCTAAGATGTTAATGGCACTGGATGGATTGCTTATGTGTTTATCATACAAATATGTTCACACTCTCTATCTCTCTCTTTACTATCACTGAGAGACCTAGCAATAAATAACGAGAGGTAATCAAGATTACCTAGAGAGAGGGAGTGACAGACATAATGTGAAGTAAAGACGGGTCAGTTTTTTTGGACTAATTGCAAATTGCGACTAATTAGAAACATTAAATTGGATTTTTTCAACCACAATGCTAAGACCAACGAATTTTTGGTAATGATTTTTGTATCATTAACTAAACAGGAAAAAGCATTTGATTCACTCAGCTATTCCCAGCGCTTTCGTTTAAGGTAAAGTGGTAAAGATATACAGTAGTATGATCACAAAGCTTGGAATAATTATTCTTTATGTTTCAGTGAGAAAGAAAAGAAGAAGAAGATAAAAGAAGAAGAAGAAGAGAGGGTTAAGCTCTGTGGGCTATGAAGCCGTGCGCGGGTCCTACGGCGGTCTGAAGGGGCAGCGATCTGGGCAATGCTTCAGCAGCTCAGTGCGAAGGAGGAGGGAGGAGGAGGTGGAGGAGGAGTGAGGAGGAGTGAAATAAGGAACATAGAAGATGTAGTGACGAAGAAAAATATAGTAGACAGAGAGAGAGGTCAGACAGACAGAGCAAGACATAAGACAGACAGAGTAAACTGAGAAGATAAGAAGTGAGGAGTAGCTTGTAATTTTGGTAAAGATTTTGAAAAGAGAAAAATGCAAAGGAATAAACGTTTTGGTCAAAAAGTTTTTTTTTCTTTTGACAGAAATTGAGAAGAGTAAAGGGATCCTAAAGTTTTGTGAAAGAGCTTGTTTCACGTGTGTATGTAATGTGTGTATACGTCATATGAACCCCTGGGATTTGTACTCTTCTCATTAGTGTAGCCTAGTTTATACTTTTATAAATAACAAATGGTTGTTCATTTGCTTTGTGCAAGTCCGGCTCATCGTTTCAACACACGAAGTGAACGAAAGTGAGCAAGTTGGGCAGATTGTGAAGGAAACATTTTCCTAATAGTTAGACCCCCTCTCCGCCCACACTTGCCTCAATTTGTTTTTATCATTTACAGCAGATCTACTCTGACATCATCTCCAGGACCCTTTTACGGTTTCTAATTTAAGTCTGTCTGGTTGATGTTTTTCGTTTGTTGTCTTTTGCTTAAAATCTTCCTATTTAAATACTTCTTTAAGTCGCTCTAACTTCCACTCTCGTTGCTCTCTCTTGCCCCTCCGCTCTCTCTTTCACACACACACAAACATCACTCACACACTGCTCTCTCTTGCTGCGCTAATATCTATATTATATATATATATATAAATATATATATATATATATATATATGCAGTCTCTGTATGTCTGTTGTGTCTGCTCTATGATGTTTTTTTTGTTTGTTTCCTTTGCTTAAAGTTTTCCTATTTAACATCATTTTAGGTTTGCTCACACCCCGGTCTGCGGCCCTCTCGGCTCTCAGCTTCTCATGCTCTCTCTCGTATCATCTCTCTCTTCGGCGCGTTTTCTCTCTCTGCTCCTTCTCTCCTTCTCTCTTTCTCTCTAACGGCTCTTTTTTCAGCTTTTATGCCTCAACCGTCATCAGCTTCATTCTGAGCCACACAGTACTAAACATCCCGTTAACATGAAGATTGCTATCAAATATAGCTAGCCAGGTTATTGGTTCTTTATTTGGTGGGCTATCAACACTTGTGGGTTATTTAATAACCGAAGTTGAACTCTGCTGGAAGACCGCCCGTTGACTGGACAAAAGAATTACCCGTGACTGCGTTCATGAAATGGTCTAGCAGGAGTATAAGATGCAATTGTTGCATTTGTGGACGCTCTCATTTCATGTTCTTTGTTAGATTAGATGGTTTAGGTAATGATAACGTTCTTTATGACATTTTAAAAATTTCAAGTTTCAGAAGAAGTAAGCTTCTTGGCCATTTAATTTTCTATATCTAATCACCATTTTGTCATAGTCTGGTGGATTTATGCTGGCTTGGAGAGTGAAGGCGTATTGATTAAGGCTGCCAAAAATACATTTGAATTCATTAGTAATGCGTCAGAAAATGACATATTTTAAGGTAATTAACATAATAAATTAAACAACATCAAAAAAAAATGCCGCGAAGTTATAGTGGTGTGAATGTTTGTTATACACAAATGAATATGAGGAGCAACAGGCAGAAATATCATGTTTTTCATAATCAAGTTCTTCATGCTCATACAGATATCAGTTCGGCGTATTCGGTATTGCCTCAGAAAATTGTTGGTTGGTTGGTTGGTTGGATTTTACGGCATGTCAACCCACTGGTCATTTATGGCCAAAGACGTTTTGCTTCAGTCACTTCTTGGTATCGCAATATTTTTTAAACTCAATTTTTAAAAACTATTTTGCAAACTCATGTTTTTCTATTAACGCATAGATGGAACTCTACAGGTAGCTACGCACTCGGTCAGGGTTGACGCTGGGAGTAATGATGATAAAGGAGTAACTTCAACTATACTCCAGACCTCCAGAATTAAAGCTTTCACACTGATAGATTTTAGACGTAAATGCGCATGGCTTATGACCGGCCTCAGCAACCGACTTCTAGCAGCATAATATGATAAAAAGAGTTGGTGGTTTGCATAAGGGCAATAAAGTTGAGGGTCAAGTGCATAATAGGTGCTAGGGCTTGACGTGACCAAGCGCGATTGATCTCAGGGGCCTTTCTGACCGGTCGTCTAGTCTAAATAAGTTACGTATCTGGGAAGTGTGGGGCAGCCCGTTCATTGTATTGATTCCAGGTTCACTCTGACCCGGAGTGGTTGTGCCGTAATATTTTTTGCTTACATAATGGTTACTAACGTAAAAGTAGTAAGTCGTCGGGGTGGCGCTAATGTCGGTATTAAAAAAAAAAAAATAAAATTCAGCAAGACAGCGAGGGATCTATCCCCTTTTCAGCCAGGCGCTAGACAATTTCGTTGTCGTGGAGCGCCACACGGGCTACATGCAGGCTCCTTACTTTATCACACATATCCTGTGCTACTCATACGCTGAGTGGGCGAGGGTCGGATCGAACTAGGGGCATCTTAGGGGGGGGGGGGGGGGGGGGGGGGGCGGTTTACTAGCCGAAGGCGCTCTACGACTGAGCTAACGCTGGCCCCTACGTAAATACTGTGCAGCTTCATAGAAAACAATTTGAATTGTTGAGCAATTAGCCTTTTGATATTTTATGGGCAAGTAATTGTTTAAGAAAATGGTTATAATTTGGTATCGGAATTTTGTCATTGGTTATTTCAAGGATTATCTTGAGAATTTATTGACAATAAGATACTACCGTCGGCGGGTCCAGGAGTGATTGTGAAGGGATTTGGAAGTGGGGTGAAGGTTTGGAATGAACTAATGGCAATGAAATGGGTACTCTCCACTCCTGCAGATCTCGGCAGAAGCTGGTAATCGTAATCAGGTTCATTTAGTGGGCCATCCTGAGAAATCGCCCGCTTTTGGTGACGGGGCGGTTTGGCCCTGGCTCCAGGGAAGTATTATGAGGCGTATTCAAGCTTCATCTCATACAAATATCAATTGCGTATTCGGTTTTGCGTCGGAAAATTTAGGCGCGAATACACTTTTTATTGCGATTTTATTTTGGCCTTGTTTATTTATTGTTTCGGGTTGATATAAGGTTGCCATGATTTCCTTTATCGTTTCTTTTGGCTTAATATAAAACTGGTTGAATGTTTCTTGGCCCTTTATCGCATGACAGTTCCCAACTGATTTAGTGATGCCGCCAAGAATTCATTGCACTCGCATTTCGCGAAAGGGCATCCTTTTCAAGAAAATTGGCAAGGACGAATGTTGAACGACCGTATAAGGAAAGAAAAAGCGGAAAAAAGGGAACATTGGCCAGAACACTTTTTGGCAAAGGGAAGAATGTTCTTCGCGAAAAAGGTGGGAAAATAAAAAGTTAAACATAGCGAAGAAAAAAAAAAGAAAAAGAGGGAAGTTACTGATTTATATTTGACTGTAGCATCTGAACGGAGATGATATCTCTGATTTTGTGATGTCATATTGCAAAAAATGTATTTGTTTAAGACATATCAATTTGTTATGGTTATTCCATGGCCAAGATTATTTATCTGTAATGTTTCATTATACGAAGTGAAAAGAAGAAGGAGAAGAATATCAGAGAGGCGAGAAAGAGAGAGTGTGAGGAAGAGTGTGTGTGTGTGAGAGAGAGAGAGAAGAGAGAGAGAGAGAGAGAGAGAGAGAGAGAGAGAAGGCGAGAGGAGGAATGAAGAGAGAAAAGAATAATTGGTTTTATTTTTCAGTATAATCAACTCGCTTATTGGTTATTTAAGTTCAAAATTTGATTTTTTGTAAATGTTTCTTATACGCTAGGTGG
>CM042157.1:95808101-95825087 GCA_023376005.1 Doryteuthis pealeii | reverse complement strand
CGCTAGGACCAAGGAGATTATTTTACATCTGAGGTGGAGCGCCACACCTACCATCAGCTTCTCACTTTACCGCACAGATCCCTGTACTACTCATACGCTGAGTTGGCGAGGGCCGGTATCGAACTAGGAACGCGTGGTTTCTAACGAACGCTCTACCGACTGAGCTAACCTGGCTCCATATTTTAAATAGGAGACATTAATTTTCTTTCAGAGTGGCTGGATGAACGCAACGTCTTTTTACATAATGATTTTAATGGGGCATCCTGTGAGGATCCAACTCACGATTCAATAATAATTGAATTTATCCCCCATCTACCTAGGCGACGGCCGGGTAGCCGCTTCTAGTGCGAAATAAAGGAGTTAAACCAATGAAAGAAGGGGGAATTTGAAGAGGGAAAGAATTCGGTTGATAGAAGAAGGATGAATGGTAAGAGAAGGGTGGGTGGTGAGTAAATTTAAAGCAAGACGACAAAAAGAGGTAAGAGATGAAGAACGAAAAGAAGGAGAAGAAGAAAAAAAATGGTCCGTTGCTGATGAGGGATTCTAAAAGATGAAGATGTCAGCGCTCTAGCCAAAGAGAAGCCACAGAAAGATTTGACAGGAAGCTGCGCAAACAAACAAGAAAGTAATTTGTCATTGTATTGACGTAAGTAAAGGAATTGCATTAGAATAGTTTGCTTAAAAACATCCGGGGTCTGTTCTTACTTAACAGGAAATAGTCACGGCCATTGCACGCGCGTGCACACACACACACACACACACACACATCCATATGTATATATATATGTATATATATATATATATATATGTGTGTAACCTAAAGGTTCTTTACATAGTAACTGCTATTCGCTAACACAATAAAAATGACACACACTCGCGCACACACACACATACACGCACACACACACACATTCATATATATATATATATATAATATATATATTATATATATATATGTGTGTGGGGGGGGTGTGCTTGTTATGATGTAAAAGATTCAAATTTATTTAAATTATGAATTAAATATAATTTAAAAAAATAAAGAAATTTAATAAATTAATTAAATATTTATAAAACAATAGATTTATATTGTTCTGTGTTTTTTGTTCGTTTTTATTGGTCGGTTTAGTTCAGCTAATTTAAATGACTACTGTGGTAAGTACTATTTAATTCGTTTTGCTCCTTTTCTGTAGTAAGATCTTAGCCCTGAAAAGCATTAAGCGAAACTAATAGTAGGTTCGTCTGACTCATTAGATTTATATATATATATATATATATATATATATATATATATATATATATATATATATAGGGTGCGGCATAAGTAACGCCATTTTTTTAATTTTATATCCTATGGGATAAGAGTTAGGGAATGGTTAAATGAAAATGTTGAAGGTAAATGGATAGGACGAAGAGGACCAATTGAATGGCCCTCACGTTCACCAGACCTAACACCACCGGACCTTTTTTTTTGTGGGGTGTATTGAAAGATCAGGTTTACAATCTTAAGCCGAAAACAATTCCAGAATTAAAGAATGCAATTTCAGATAAATTTCATGAAATTACCATTGAAATGTGTCAAAAAATTTGTAAAAGTGTTGCTGGTAGAGTTCAGAATTGTATGGAACATGAAGGGGGAACATTTTGAACATAAAAAATAAATGACCAAGTTTTAAAACTTTATATCTTTTGTAATTTGTTTTTCTTAAATTTGGTCTGATTTCATTTGTATTGAACATTATTAAACCGAATAAGCATTATATCAATTTAATCCATTATAAGTTAATCCATTAACCTGTGGTAAAACTCTCCCAATGGGGACAGCTGTTGGCTGTAGGTGGCGACTCGTGATGATTAAGGATTGACCCCAGCTGGCTGAGCTGTTCATGTCATGCAACACTCCACTTTAGCCATTACTTGGGCTAGACGGGCGGTCAGAGAGGCCCCTTCCTATCAATCGGCTGGTCACGTCAAGCCCTAGCACCTATATGATTGTCCCAACCCTATTGCTCTTATGGCAGGCCCTAACCCTTTTTATCATATGTTTGCTAGAAGGCGGTGTTTGATGGTCCTGGGAATTACGTTAAACTCTATCTGATGATGAGGTTCCAGTTTTGGAGATTTGGGGAATGTGGAGCATCCCTTCATCACCATTGCTCCCTGGTTCACTCTGACCCGGAGTGGTAGTACCTGTTAGGATCCCATCTATGGGTTAAATAGAAAAACATGAGTTTATAAAAAAATATTGAGTATCCATTAGGAATTAGTTTATTTCAGCTTCCGTGGAAATACATTTTTTATTGGCATTTCAGTCTCGGAAGGCTATAATAAAGTGTTTGTGCCCTGGAAGTTACAACGCCTCCTGTGACTGTAAAGTCCGATGTTTGAAAAACAGCCTCGACCACAGATGTTGCATGTGAAGGCTGTCCCTGAAGATGTTGATGTGCCGGTGCTTTGTTGCCGCTGCTTTCTTTTGTACCTCTTAGCTTCACGGTGCTGCGCCAGGGTGACATTACCTACACTTATTTCAGTTCCTTCCTTGTAGGTTTTTTGTTTGCCATCTTTGCAACTTTCCTGAAGCCTGATGTTATTTGATGCGTTTTGCACGTTCGCCATTTCAGCTGTTATATTGCAGCATTGCCGGACCCTGCCTAGGAGGCCAACAACGCATTTATTCAGTTCCTGTTTGAATACGTCCCATCTGGATTGTCGTAAGATATATTGGCCAACGGATAAATGACACAAAAAAACATTCATGTTACCCATGTCAATTCTTATTTACGTTGTACAATGGAATGCTTCTACTGTTGCCATTTTCAATATCAATTCAGCTTTTACACCTGGTGTTCAACATGAAATTGTTGATTTATTTAAACAATAAATTTTTTAATAAATAAATTCATAGAAAAGTATTTATTCATATATATATATAAAGTAATTTATATTTATTCAGTAATATATATAAAGTAAACTTTATCTTCAGAGACAGTTTCAGAAAAACCGTCTCTGAAGATAAAGTTTACTTTGAAATCGATAAGACTAAATAAGATAACTAGATAAGACTAATATTTTGTTTTTTTTATATGCATTGTAATTGCCTTCCAATCATTAAATATAATAAATATGAACCAATCTTCAAGCAAATTACCAATTAATATATATATATATATTAAATTTTTACTTGAAGCACTTAACACGCATGTATCGCATAAATTCGATACTTTTCTTATAAGAAATGAAATTGTTCATTTTCTATAAGAAAAAGTATCGAATTATTTTATGCGATACATGCGTTGTAAGTGCCTTCAAGTAAAATAATTATATACTTTATTCAGCAACGTTTCTAAAATAAAACAAACATCCAAAATATATATATTATATATATATATATATATATATATATATATTATAGTCATCCACAGACACATGTTTCGTCTTATCAAGTCTCTTCAGTGTAGCTAAGACCTTTGTAAGCTACCTATTGCCGGGATTGAAATCCGATCGGTTCAATGGGCAGTCAGACACCTTAACCGCTAGGCTATATAATCACCCACAGAATGTGAAGGGGATTTTAACTGTTTTAATACACACATCTCTATGTATGCAAAGGCCGCCATAGAATGCTCCATCTCTTATATAGGAGAGCGTTGCGTTTACGCTTTAGTTAGCGGTCGTCAGCGAAATCCGCGCCCAAAGTGCTCAACCCCAGTGGGATGGGGAGCATATATAGTCATCCACAGACACGTGTTTCGACTTATTGAATAAATCCGACAAAATGTGGTGGGGAATAGTGGAAAAATGTGAATATAACAAAACAACAACTAAATTCAATTGTTGACAGAATCTTTCTCAAAATTCCTTGAAATAAATACTTGTACATTCTGCTTTTATAGCGAAAGGGTAATTGGGTGAGTGAAGAAAGAAGTCTTAGCATTTACAACTGAATCAAATTCGTCATTAATTAACCCTTAACGATTTCATATGCCATTAAACAAACAAACCGAAACTAAATATAAATAGTTGTGGCTGCAATCAAGCATTTTACAAAGGAATCAAATTTCAGCATAAAATAACCCATAGAAGTTAAAAGCCGTCACACCGATAAAAACAAATCTTTTACTCCTCTCTCTCTCCTCTCTCTCTCTCTCTCTCTCTCTTCTCTCTCTCCTCTCTCTCTCTCTCTTTCTCTTTCTCGCTCTCTGATATTCTTCTCCTTCTCTTTTTCACTCGTATAATGAAACATTTACAGATAAAATAATTCTTGGCATTGAATAACCCAACAAGTTGATATTGTCTTAAAACAAAGACATTTGCAAATTGACATTCACAAAATCAGAGATATTCCACCTCCTTTCAGATGCTACAGTCAAATATAAATCAGTAACTTCCCTCTTTTCTTCTTTTTTTTCTTCGCTATTTTAACTTTTATTCCCACCTTTTTTTCGGAAGAACATTTCTTCCCTTGCCAAAAGTTGTTCCTGGCACATGTTCCTTTTTTTCCGCTTTTTTCTTTTCTCTTTATCGGTCGTCCATTTCGTTCCTTGCCAATTTTCTTTGAAAAGGATGCCCTTTCGGAATGCAGAGTGAATAATTCCTTTGGGGCATCACTAAATCAGTTGTAGAACTGGCATGCGATAAAAAGGGCCAAGAAAAACATTCAACCAGTTTTAGATTAAGCCAAAAGAAACGATGAAAGGAAATCATGGCGAACCTTATATCAACCCCGAAACAAATAAATAAACAAGCAAATAAAAATCGAATAAAAGTGTATTCGCGCTAAATTTCCGACGCAAAACCGAATACGAATTGATATTTGTATGAGATGAAGCTTGAATACGCTGAAATATTCCCCCCTGGAGCAGGGCAAAACCGCCCCCTTCACCAAAAGGGGGATTTTCAGGGCATGGCACTAAAATGAACCTGATTACGATGACCAGTTCTGGAGATCTGAGAGTGGGGGAGTACCCTTCATTGCCATTATTCATCAGTTTCACTCTGACCCGGAAGCGGTAAGTATCTTATTGTCAAATAATATTCTCAAGATAATCCCTAATAACCAATGACCAAATTCGATACCAAAATATAACCATTTTCTTTTAAACAATTACTTGCATAAATATCAAAAGTAATTTGTCAACAATTCAAATTGTTTTTCTGAAAGTTACAGTATGTTACGTTAGGGGCCGGGTTAGCTCAGTCGGTAGAGCGTTCGGCTAGAACATAGTTCGATACCGGCCCTTGCCAACTCAGCGTATAAGTATGGGCTCACATGTGTGATAAAGTAAGGAGCTGATAGTAGGTGTGGCGCTCCATCTCAGACGTAATCAACATCTTCTTGGTCTAGGCGCTAGTGAAAAGGGGATAGACTTCTCTCGCTGTCTGTGCTGATACATGACATATATGCCGCGCCGAACATACACTTACTTTTTTTTTTACGTTATTGTTTAACCATTATTGTAAGCAAAAAATATTATGGCTACTACCACTCCGGGTCAGAGTGAACCTGGAATCAATTACAATGAACGGGTGCCCCACACCCACCCAGAGACGAACTTATTTTAGACAGCGACCGGTCAGAAAGGCCCCCTTATAACAATCGGCTGGTTACGTCAAGCCTAGCTCCTATATGATTGCCCTCAACTTACTTATGGCAAACCACCAACTCTTTTTATCATATATGTGCTAGAAGGCGGTTATGGGTCATAATGCCATTCATATACGTTAAAATTATCATGGAGGTAAGTTTAATTCTGGAGGTTGGAGTATGTGAAGTACTCCTTGACAGCATTACTCCCAGGTCAACCCTGACTCGGAGTGTTAGTACCTGTTAGAATTCATCTGTGGGTTAAAATGAAAAACATTGAGTTTGCAAAAATGTTTTTTAAATTGAGTTTAAAATATTTGAGTACCAAGAAATGACAAAAGCAAAAACGTCTTTGGCATAAAATGACCCAGTGGTCATTTTTTATGTGCCGTAAAACCCAACCAACCAACCAACCAACCAACCAATTTCTGAGGCAATCGAATACGAACTGATATTGTATGAGATGAAGCTTGATATGAAAAAATATGATATTTCTGCTTGTGACCTCATATTTTGTGTATAAACACAACATTCACACCACTATAACTTCGGCACTTTTTTTTTTTTTTTGGTGTTGTTTAATTTATTATTTTAATTACCTTAAAATATGTCATTTTCTGACGATTACTAATGAATTCAAATGTATTTTTAGCAATCAATACTGTTCACTCTCCAAGCAGCATAAATGCCACCAGACTTATTGACAAAAATTGTATTAGATTAAAATTAAATGCAAGAAGTTACTTCTACTGAAAACTGAAATTTTAAAATGTCATAAAGAACGTTATCACTTACGTAACCATCTTAATCTAACAAAGAACATGAAATGAGAAGGTCCATAAAATGCAACAATTGCATCTTATTACTTCCTGCTAAGATCATTCCATGAACGCAGTCAGTTTATTCTTCTGTCCTAGTCAAGGGGGTGGTCTTCTATCAGGTTCACTTCGGTATTAAATAACCCACAAGTGTTGATATGCCACCAAATAAAGAAACCATAACCTGATAGTATATTTGATAGAATCTTCATGTTAACGGGGATGTTTAGTCTTAGTAGGGGCTCAGAATGAAGCTGATGACGGTTGAGTCATAAAAGTGAAAAAGAGGTTAGACAGACAGACAGACATACAGAGAGAAGAGAGAGAGAGAGAGAGAGAGAGAGAGAGAGAGAGAGAGAGAGAGAGAGAGAGAAGTGAGATCGAGGGGTGTGAGAAAACCTAAAATGGTGTTAAATAGGAAAAATTTTAAGCAAAGAAAAACAAAACAAACAAAAACATCATAGAGAGGACACACAGACATACATAGACTGATATATATATATAATATATATATATATATATTATATATATATATAATATATATATAGCGAGAGAGTGTGTGACTTTTTGTGTGCGTGTGTGTGTGAAAGAGGAGAGAGGGGCGGGGGAGAGGAGAGAGGGAGATGGTGGAGTTAGAGGACTTAAAGAAGTATTTAAATAGGAAGATTTTAAGCAAAAAAAAAACAGCAACAAAAAACAAAAACATCAACCAGACAGACTAAATAGAAACCCTTAAAAGGGTCCTGAAGATGATGTCAGAGTAGATCTGCTGTAAATGATAAAAAAAAATGAGGCAAGTGCGGTGAGAGGGGGGGCAAGTATTAGGAAAATGTTTCCCCTGTCACAATCTGCAAACTTGTCACTTTCGTTCACTTCGTGTGTTGACATACGATGAGGGAACTTACACAATAGCAATGAACAACCATTTGTTATTTTAAAAGTATAAACTAAGGCTACACTAATGAGAAGGAGTACAAGGGGTCACATGGATCGCATACAAAACATATACACACACGTGGAAAACAAGCTCTTTCACAAAAACTCTCAGGATCTTCAATTTTCCAATTTCTATTCAAAGTTTTTTGACCAAAAAGATTATTCCCTGACTTTTCTCTTTTCAAGATCTTTTACCAAAACTTACAAGCAACTCCTCACTCCTTCTTCATTTCTTTTTTTTCGTTTTATACTCCTCTCTCTCTCTCTCTCTCTCTCTCTCTCTCTTCTCTCTCTCTCTCTCTCTCTCTCCTCTCTCTCTCTCTATGTCTGTCTGTCTACTATATTTTTCCTTCTCTCTACATCTACTCTGTTCCCTTAATTTCACTCCTCCTCCTCCCCTCATTCTTCTTCCCTTAATTTCACGTCTTCTTCCTTCTTCTTCTTCTTTTCTTCTTCTTCTTCTTCTTCTTCTTTTTCTTCTCTTTCTTCTTCTTTCTTCTTCTTCTTCTTCTAATTTCATTTCTTCTTCTTCTTCTTCTCTTAATTTCATTTTCTTCTTCTTCTTCTTCTTCTTCTTCTTCTTCTCTTCTTCTCTTCTTCTTCTTCTTCTTCTTCTCTTAATTTCATTTCTTCTTCTTCTTCTTCTTCTTCTTCTTTTGTTCTTCTTGTTCTTGTTCTTCTTCTTCTTCTTCTTCTTCATTTTCATTTTTTCTTCTTCTTCTAAAGATAAAGTTTTACTTTGAAATCGATAGACAAAAATAACATCTTTTTGTTTTTATTTTTATATGCATTGTAATTGCCTTCAAATAATTAATATATTATAACATACTTAAACAATACTTCAAGCAAATTACCAATACTATGTTGTATATTATAGCGAGAGAAGAGAGAGAGAGAGAGAGAGAGAGAGAGAAGAGAGAGAGAGAGAGAGAGAGGTTATATATATATATATATATATATATATATATTATATGGTAGTTAAAAAGGCTTAAAAATGACGATGATTCAGCCTTTTTCTTTACCGATTACATTGCTCTGTTCAATAATATTGAACACTGAGATCTCCACTTGGACCTGAACGACTAACATTCCGTTTTTGGAAGAAAAGTCCAACTTAGAATCATACTAATACCAACTTACCAGGTATCCCACCTACGGATATATATATATATTATATATATGAAGGTTAAGTAAACAAACAAGTGTGTTTATTTTATATGGCTTTAAGCCGACAATTTTTGGAGGACATGTGCTTAATTGAAGTCATACCTAATTTTGAAAATTAATTAGTTAATAATTAATGAATTTAGGCGGGCATATATGTTCAAATGTAAGGCTAAACGAATCGAGAAAATGTCAATCTCTGAATGTACATTTCGACCTATTATGTACTTGCTGATGAGACCTAATAGGTCGAAATGTACATTCAGGGATTGAAATTTTCTCGATTCGTTTAGCCTTAAATTTGAACATATATGCTCGCCTAAATTCTTTAATTATTAACTAATTAATTTTCAAAATTAGGTATGACTTCAATTAAGCACATATCCTCCAAAACACACGCACACACACACACACACACACCACACACACACACACACACGCACATATATATATTATATATATATATATATAATATATATATATATATATATATATAACAGCTGAGTGAATCAAAGTCTTTTTCCTGTTTAGTTAAAGGACACAAAATTTATATCAAAATATTCGTTGGTCTTAGCATTGTGTTTGAAAAAAATCCATTCAATTGTTTCTAATCAGTCGCAATTTGCAATTAAGTCAAAAACTGACCCGTCTCTTACTTCACATTATGCCTGTCACTTCCCTCTCTCTAGGTATATCTTGATTACCTCTTCGTTATTTATGCTAGTCTCTCAGTGATTGTAAAGAGAGAGATTAGAGAGTGTGAAACGTATTTGTATGTTAAACATCATAAGAAGCCAGCCAGTAGCATTTTAACATCTTAGCTCTTAATACATTTAAATTAGGTCAAGCATTCCTTTTCTAAAAAATCTTACAAAATTATTTTAATGTTTTATTTTTAATTCTTCGGTCGTATTTATTATCTTTTAATATTTAATTCGCTTCGCAAACTCATTTTTCGCAAATCCCAATTACCTACCCAGAGCACAATGGGTGATCCAATAGGTCACGTTTTTCTAATATATATATATATATATAAAAAAAATTTTCTATCAATACTAATACATAATTTAAGATAATCTTTTATTTACTAATTACTAAAAAAAAAATTAAATTAGAGAACAAAGGGGGAAAAAAAGAAATAACAAAAAAGAGGGAGAAGAAAAAGAAAAGAAAAGGGAAAGCGAAACAAAAGCTAAGTATGTAAATTTTTCTATTGCGGTTTTTATTTATTTATTCATTTTTTATTTTTGAATTTTGACATGGCTACACACTGGCAACATACTTGCAAACATTTGACCGGATGACAGCCGATATTAGGAATATTTGTTCTACACAGAGTTTTAAAAGGAGAAAAAAAAGAGAAATAAGAAATTACAGTTATTCGCCATTTCATTCATAAAGGAGGAGAGAAGAAAGAGAAAAAAAAGGAGAGGAAAAGAAAATAAGAAGAGAAATTGTAACCACACAAATAAAAACATAAGCACGTCATTTCTGAAAATAAACTCTGATGATGAAGCTCATGCTTCGAAATCGATAAGACAAAAAAACATATTTTGTTTTTATTTTCATACGCATTGTACTGGCCTTCAAAATATCAATATATATATATATATATATATATATATATATATTTGTTTTCAAGGTTAGAACATGTGAAATTACTGAAAGTCGGACCAAAACAACTCTTCACATCTAGCTTTTTAAATTTAATAACAACAGCCTTAAAAAATCTCCTCTACTGTACAACTGATGCTCCATTCTACGACCATCTAGGTAATTTATATGCACAACAGGACGGTATTTCGATGGGCCCTTCTGGGTCCGATTTTCAGTATACACATATATATATATATATATATATATATATATATATATATATATATAGAGAGAGAGAGAGAGAGAGAGAGAGAGGAGTGAGGGTATGTGGAAATCCCTTCGTTTTGTCTTCAGCTAGATTGTTATACCTAATACCCATACGCATTACTGTTTCCAGTTCACCTTATTATTATGTCTGAATTGCCCGAGTGCGCCCTTATTTTCCGAACGCAACCGTAGAGGGATCTGGTCGTTGACAGACGGACAAATAATGAGTCATCCTGGGAAAAAAAGGCGGGGGTGAAAGTGATGGAAAGTTGAACGACACAATTGGCAAATCTTATCTCATTAGAGGAGGCTACATCTTTTTCACATTAACTTACACGCAGTGTTGGTTCGCGCCATCTTGCTCACTTATTTCCCGCCATGAAATCCATCGTCGTAGTCCACCACCCACGACCAACGATATAACTGATTTCTCGTTCGATCAACGCGGTGAGAAGGAAGAAAGACTGAAGTATTGAAAGTTAGAGTGAGGGTGGAAGAAAAAGAGGGAATAAGTTGGAAGGAAAGCAAAATTGAAAAAAGAAAGAAAGAAGAGAATGATAGAAAGAGGGGAAAAGACTGAAGATATAGAAAGTTATAGTGAGTTGGATGAAAAAGAGAAGACGGAAAAGAAAATTGAAAAAGACAAGAAGAAAGTGAGAGAGAGAAGAGAGAGAGAGAGAGAGAGAGAGAGAGAGAGAGAGAGAGAGAGAAGGGGAAAACTGAAGTATAGAAGTTATAGTGAGTGGGATGAAAAAGAGAAAAGACGGAAAGAGAAATGAAAAAGACAAGAAGAAAGTAGAGAGAGTGAGAGAGAGAGAGAGAGAGAGAGAGAGAGAGAGAGAGAAAAAGAGAGAGGGGAGACTGAAGTATAGAAAGTTATAGTGAGAGGGGTGAAAAAGAGAATGAGTTGGAAAGAAAGAGAATTGAAAAAAAAAAAGAGAAATAAAGAAGAAAGAGATAGAGAGAAGGAAGAATAAAGAAGTATAGTTATTTACTAAGCTTAGCTTAGGTCTGGCATAAGGCCAGAAGTATGGGGTGGATAATGATAATGGAACTCACTAACAATGGTCTGCAAATCTAGTTTGCTATAGTCATAATGAAAGGAGAGAAAAAAGAAATTGAAAAAAGAGAGAAAGAAAGACAAAAAGAGATAGAGAAAAGGGTAGTAGACTGAAGTATACAAATGTATAGAGAGGGGGGAAGAAAAGTTTGAAGGAAAGAGAAATTGAAAAAAGAGAGAAAGAAAGACAAAGTGATATGAAGAAGGAAAAAAGACTGAATATAGAAAGTTATAGAGAGAGGGGAGAAAAAAAGAGAGGAGTTAGAAGGAAAGAGAGATGGAAAAAGAGAGAAAGAAAAAAGTGACAGAGAGAATTTAGACTGAAATATAGAAAGATCTTTCTTTTTTTTAGGTTGTTTATTGTGTTTATTTGTTTATTTATTTTTATTCATTCATTTCTATTTATTTATTTACCGATTTATTTTATTTTTTTTTTTATTTTTATTTTTTTAGGCTGATACCTTATTTGGATTGATGGAAACTGTCCTCTTTTGTCTTTCTGTTATCAGCGAGGGTTTAGCTTCAAGAAGAACGTGCCCGGTCTGCAAGTCTTTTAGCAAACAAATCAATTGAAACCGTAACTTACGCATGCGCACATCCATTCATATTTGTAATGTCCTTCAGTGAGAACAAACTGGCCAAGTTAGATCTTCGCCCATTTCTTATTTTCAAACGGTCAGTTTGCTCTCGTTGTTTCGAGTTTGTTTCTTTGGAAAACCTTTTAGACAAATACAGATTACATTTCCATTGGCAAAAAGACGTCATTGGGATAAAGGAAGATTGGTGGTTGGTTGGTTGGCTTTTAATATACAAGGTGTGTCAAAAAAGTATCGAGATTGAACCTGTATTTACAAAGATAGAAATGAACAGTTAATTTAACTTTTTTTAAGAATACAAGGTGTGTCATAAAAGTGTCAAGTTTGAAGCTGTATTTACCAAGATAAAACTGAACAATGAATGAAACGTTAATTATTTTAGAATACAAGGTGTGTCATAAAAGTGTCAAGTTTGAAGCTGTATTTACCAAGATAAAACTGAACAATGAATGAAACGTTAATTTCTTTCAGAATACAAGTGTGTCATAAAAGTAGCGAGTTTGAAGCTGTGTTTACCAAGATAGAAATGAACAATGAATGAAACGTTAATTTCTTTCAGAATACAAGGTGTGTCATAAAAGTGCCGAGTTTGAAGCTGTATTTACCAGGATAGAAATGAACAATGAATGAAATGTTAATTTCTTTCAGAATATACGGTGTGTTATAAAAGTAGCGAGTTTGAAGCTGTGTTTACCAAGATAGAAATGAACAATGAATGAAATGTTAATTTCTTTCAGCATACAAGGTGAGTCAAAAAGTGACAAGTTTAAAGCTGTAATTACCAAGATAGAAATGAACAATGAATGGAACGTTAATTTCTTTCAGAATACAAGGTGTATCAAAAAGTACAAAAAATGTAGATACTTTTTTGATACACCTTGTATGTAACCTTTATTGGGTTATTTTATTCTGGATACATTTTGTTTTATTCATTCTTGATGGGTATTCAACATCTTTTTTTTTTTTAATTTTTCTAACTCAATTTTTAAACTCCTTTTTTCTTACGACAATCTTTTCTATTTAACCCATAGATGTAATAGGTAATACCACTCCGGATCAGAGTGGAACTGGAAGTAATGATGATTATGGGGTACTCCACATTTCTCAGAGCTTCAAAATTTGAACTTCACCATTAGCTGCTGTTTAACGTCTTACCAAGGACACTAAAAACTTCAGTCTCCTTCTATCACATATATAATAAAACGAGTTAAGGATTTGCCATAAAGGCAATAAGGTTGGGACAATCATATAGGTGCTAGGGCTTGACATGACCAGCCGATTGATCGGAGGAAGCGCTCCTCCACATTTTGCTATTGTTGTTCCTTAATGGCTGAATCACCATTTATGTCCATGTTTCCTTGACTTAGATATGAATGTTCTAACCCCAATATTGTGCTCTATTTACTCTTATATATATATATATATATATATATATATATATATATATATATATATATATTATATATATTGGTTAGGAGGTTGATTTCAAAGGCTATCACAATGCAGATGTAAGAAAAAAAATAATACGGTAACACTGATGTTGTGTGTTAACCTGTATTTTATTCTTGAATTTTCGAGATAATATCTCTTTTTCAAAAGATCACTGGAACTGAAGCAGTCTAGTTATCACATTTCTTTTTAAATTAATTTTTTTATTTTTAAAATGATGGTATTTTTATATAACAGTATTCTCGTGTTGTATGTTTACGTGAATGCGGGTTTTTTTTGTACTTGTGCGTATGTTGTTATGCGCGTGTCCACGAAAATGCGTGTTGGTTGTGACGTTATGACTGTATCCTGGCGCGGGATTGCACGTGTGTATGTGCGTATTAAAGAGCGTATTTGTGTTTGGTGGGCATGGTGATGTATAATATTTCGTGTTGGATGTAATATAAATCAATTTAATGATTTATTATTATTATTATTATTATTATTATTATTAATATTGATATATTATCAATATTATAATTATATTTATTTGTCTATTTACTTATATATATATATATATATATATATATATATATATATATATGGAGAGATGGAGAGAGAGATGCAGACAGAGAGAGAGAGAGAGAGAGAAAGAAAAAGATGCAGAGAGAGAGAGAGAGAGAGAAATAGATGCAGAGAGAGAAAGAAAGAGAGAGAGATGCAGGGAGAGAGAAAGAAAGAGAGAGAGAGAGACTGAAGAAAAGAGAGAGACTGAAAGAAAGAGAGAGAGAAAGAAAAAAGAGAAAGAAAGAAAGAAAGAGATCTAGAGAGAGAAAGAAAGAGATGTAAAGAGAAAGAGAAAGAAAGATGTATAGAGATAAATAGTTATATATAAACATACTGAAATAAATCATAGACATACTAGAATAGATAGACATCGAGATATATGGTCCGTATGAGTGGCCGGTCTGCCGGGCGGTAAGAAGCCCTGATTTAACACCCTGCGACTTTTTTCATTAGGGTTGGTTGAAAGAGCAAGTCTACTCTACAAAACCAACGATTTGAAGGACGAATACAAGAATGTATTTCTGCCATTCCACAAGAGTTCCTGTGAAGATTGGTTGATGCGATTCCCGAGCGGCTCGAGAAGCAGGAGGCGAATGCTGGTGCCCACAAAGAATTTAAACACAGAATTCACTTCCTCGTCAGAGGTGAGTGTTATATATTGTTATTATATTATATTGTATGAAATAGATACAGATCATAATAAATTTACATACGTGCACCTGTTCAATTTATGAGATCATGAATTGTGAACGTACCTGTAAGTTATATTTTAATTAAGGTCTGTTAAATTAAAAATCAGGGAGTCCAATGGAAAATCACTCGGAAGGCGGTTAACAAACTTTGACCCCTTAGAGGCGTGAGATTACCTGCTATGACAGACACATGAGAATAAGTTTAGTTAAGCAGATTCGACACAGATTTTAAGGAGAGCAGACGTGATTGTCTTCTCTCCCGAGTTCGGTCTCTCCCCGTGACGGAATCAAAAGAGGGCTAAGAATGAATAAAAGCTTGATCAAGCAAAATCAAGTTTTGTGTAAATTATTAAGACAATGTTAAGCCCAGCCCAGAAGAAGAATTAAGAAGGAAAGACAACCCCAGCAGAAGCCTAGATATATAAATCAGCCCAGGCCCAGATTATATGGCGACCTGACAAGCTAGAAGAAGAAGAAGAAGAAGAAGAAGAAGAAGAAGAAGAAGAAGAAGCAACGTAGAAGTGTACCAAGTAATATCTCTGATCTCTAATCTAATCTTTGTCTCTGTCTCTCTATTATATACCCGAGAATGTTAGAAGATATACACGGCTATACATCACACCAAATGTGTAATAACATGTAACACAGGGAATTTACCATTACCGTAAACGTGTTGGTATTATGCTACAGAGGTGTGGTGCATTATTGGCCCATAACGTGTACACGTAATACATTCAAAACTGATGCAATAAAGGAAATGTGACAACGTCAGTTAGGATAAACTACCTTTTGAGCAAGTGTACACAACGTGTTAATATGATTGGTTGGTTTTGTACCCAGTGTAGCAACAGAAGCAACAGTTTCCATCAAAGGGGAAATAAAATAAAACCGACCCCCCATACACACAACCGCGCGCTAAATAAGAAGCAACCCAGGTAATCAAATTTGACGTAATAAAATTATAGCCCCCCCCCCTTCCCACCTAAAAAAAAAGAAATTAAAAAAACAAAACGAAAGATCACAAAGATGAGAAAAAAAAGGTTGGGAACCCATAACGAGTCAATCACACCAAAAGCCTTCACCCTCACCTTAACCCTAACCCTAACCCTTTAAGATCACTACACTTAACAAGGTGACCTTGTTTTTGGGGGTCCAATACGTGACAAGTATTCAGCCGACACTAAGCTCGCACCTTGGCCTTGGAGCAACTGGTTCGTTTGAGATGATTTTATTCGTCAGATTTTTTTTTTTGTTGCCGTCCTCCAATTTACGGCTTCCAATTTGCCCGGTCAGTGGCCAACGACCCCACCGACCCGCACCGTGGCCGCCGCCGTCGCCACCGTGTAGTATAAAGAGATCAAACTCATGATGCAGTTGCACTAACAAGATTCCAGCGCACTTTGTTCGCTGCTGGTAAACTAGCCTAATACAGTAATAAACATTTTCACTTTGATCTGTGGAGCCGTGCGCAGTGTGTGCGTTTGTGTTTTGTGTTTTATTTATTTATTTATTTATTTAATTTCCTTAGCTTTCCTCTATTCTTTACAGAACACATCTATCTATCTATCTATCTATCTATCTATCTATCTATCTATTTATACGTCTGTCTGTCTGTCTATCTGCCTATCTATCAGTCTGTTCATATGTTTTCATCTCAGTATGTTCATTATCTATCTATCAATATATCTATCTGAGTCTTTACACATCTATGTATCTATATCAGTCTTTACATATCAATCAATCAATCTCTCTCTCTCTCTCTCTCTCTATATATATATATATATATATATATATATATATATATATATATTGTTAAATAATGCACCCATTTTTTGTCTGCAAGTTTTGTCCTTTGTTTCTTTTAATAGAAAAAGTAATAATAATGACAATAATAATAATAACACTAATAATAATAACAAAAACAATAATAAACACAACCTATATAAATAGAAAATGGAATAGCCCATTGTTGTACGGTTTCAAAATACCCTGAAGATGGCCCACGATAGGGCAGAAAATACTTGGTCTATGACATATGGCAAATACATCAGCCAATTTTCGCCAGACACACAAACACACACACACACACACATATATATATATATATATATGTGTGTGTGTGTGTGTGTGTGTGTGTGTGTCTATCTGTCAGTCTATCTATCTCAGTCTGATCATATGTATTCATCTCAGTCTGTTCATTATCTATCTATCTATCAATCGATCTATCTATTTTAGTCTTTACATATCTATCTACGTATCTCTCTCGGTCTTTACATATTTA
>CM042157.1:95770601-95803101 GCA_023376005.1 Doryteuthis pealeii | reverse complement strand
TAAACCCTTGTGGTAAGGAAAAAACCCAGGTAAATATTTTGCAAGTAAAAGTCTACTACAAATAATTACCTGGAAAAAAATTAAATAAAAGAAAAGGCCAAGGGAGTGGCACCAAACAAAAATAACCGATTACCACGATATCAGTCAGATATCAGATTCTTATCCTGGTGAGCTTATTAGCGAAACTATTAGTTGGTAGTACCTGACTAATTAGAATTGATATTAAGGTTCACTCTGACCCGGAGTGGTAGTACCTGTTAGGGTTAAATAGAAAAATGTATTTATAAAAAAATTGTATTATCTATTAAGAATTGATTTATTTCAAAACTTTATCTGCATTAAATGACCCACTGAGGTTGATATGCCGTAAAACAAAACAAAACCAAACTATCTCTTCTCCGCTATCTCTCTTTTCACTCTCTTTTCTTAATACATTTTTAGATAAAACATATTTTATGTGTTTTGTTTTGTTTGTTTGTTTGGTTTTTTTTTTTTTGTTTTTTGCATTGATCGATTGAAGATAGTATTAGAAGTTTAAGTTATCTATGTGTGCTAGATGTTTAAAGTAAGTGGAGCCAGTCTGCAAATAAAACCGTTCAATGGAAAGCCCTAAAACGGTGCATATTCTCTCCGGATTACCCCAAAACAAAAAAACAAACATAACAAAACAACCATGGAGTTGAATTTCTCGCTGGTTTTGCTAATGGATCAACGAGCATTATACAATCTGCTCGCTTTCTCGTGAGTTTCGTTACTTATCAATTAAATTCCTTCCTTATTTTAACTCATCACCAGTAACTTCCGCTTTCAAATATTTGAAAATGAATGACCAGACACTTTTTGATTAAAATCGTTTGTTCACAAAAATTTGGAAGCGAAAGTTACCGCTGACGAGTTCAAATGTGAACCTTTCATTAAGTTGATGGTTTTGGGTGCCTATTGGAGATTTGGTCCCAAAACTTTTTTTGTTTATGCTTGATAGGTATTCGAAATTCGTTTTAACACTCATTTTAACACATTTTTAAAAAACAATTTTTCCTATTTAAACAATAGATCGGACTCTAACAGGTACTACCACTCCAAGTCAGTGGACCTGGGAGTAATGGTGATGAAGGGCACTACACACTTCCCAGAACTCCAAAATTGAAACTTCCCCATTAGATGCAGTTTAGCGTCATACCTAGGAAACTAAGACGCTTAGCCACTGCATTCTAGCATATTGAGGATAAAAAGGGTTGGGGCAATCATATAGTTACTAGGGCTTGACGTGACCGGCCTATTGATCGGAAACCGATCATTAAGCAGCCAATGCTCTTTATTTACGTATTACCTCCTCTTTTCTTGGGGTATCATTCTACAATTTGTATAATTTCACCTATACTCTCCACTACATGCGTTAGAAAAAGGATGGATTTATGAAGAAATCTATTGAGACAACTCAGTGAAAACACCAAGCAACTTACAATGTTGTATTACAATGGAGATTTAGAAAAGAGATTTGAAGATTGCTAATTTCTTTATTTGGGAAATATCCAATTTTAAATTTGAGCAGTATTTCAACTTGAGATAAGTTGTTTTATTCAAATTTTGAATTAATATATCAAATTTGTTTTTTATATTTTGTTACAAAGATTAAATTATTATCGTTTAGTTCCTGTTTTGTAAAATTTTAGTCAAAATGTTAATGACTTTCTCAGATATTTATTGTTGAGATGCAAGTTATTTGCTGTTGATTCTTTAAATGTGATTTTTCTGTTAATTTTAATATTGCGAATCAATGATTATAAATCAATCTGGATCCCTTTACTTAAAAAACACAAAAATAATCTGAATATGTTCTTTCTTAAAGTAGAAAGCTCTGATTAAAAGTTCTACCTCAAAGATAATTATGCACTGCAACATTTCAATATTTTATTATTTAGTCATGTTACATATTTATTTTTACATATAATTTATTTTTGGACTTTCATTTCACAATTTCAAACAAAATTGTAGACATTTGCTATTACTTTATATGTAATAAAATTGAGACAAATCAGATAAAATATTTTAGTGAGGGGAAGGGGGGCATAATTAGATGTTTACTTACCTAATTCATAATATTCCTTATCCTTTTTAGCTTGCTATACATCTGGGGCCAGAGTTACACCTGCAGAGGCCTTAAAACATATAAAATTTAAATCCCTTCTCTATTACTTTATATTAATGATAATGATCATATATATATATATATATATATATATATATATATATATATATATATATATATATTTGGAAGAATATGTGCTTAATTGAAGTCGTACCTAATTTTGAAAATTAATTAATTAAAAGTTAATCAATTAGGCGGGCATACCTATTCAAATGTAAGGCTAAACAAATCGAGAAAAATCAATCTCTGTATGTACATTTCGGCCTATTATGCCTCATCAGCAGAGCTATAGACAGGAAGAGCGCCTTGTCTATAGCTCTGCTGATGAGGCCTAATAGGCCGAAATGTACATACAGAGATTAATCATCAAATTCATTAAAGGATTAAAAAATAAAACAATTTGAAATGTAAACTTTAAATATATATTAAAATAAAACAAACTATATATAGATATATAATACCAGTCATGTATTTATTAAAACTTGTTTTAAAAACAATGAGGACTGTCTAATGTTGCATGTTCAAATTTTGAGTGTATTTATTCTATGTTATGACGATTTTGGGTAATGTGACGTAAGCAGTGGTGTAGTTTTTGTTACAAATTAATTACATTATTAATATATATATATATATATATATATATATATATATATATATATAAAGATAAACCTAATGAGTCAGATATACCTACTAAAAGTTTCGCTTAGTGCTCTTCAGGGCTAAGATCTGACTCTTATTATTTGCTCTACTTAGGTATTGAGCACTCTTTACTTATTAGCTTTAGCATAAACTGGCGATTTTTATACGTATATATATTTTTCATATATATATACATATGAATTTTTTTTTCTTTTGGCCAACTATTATTGTATCAACCGATTATTTTCGGTTGATACGACTATCTTGGTCTTTTCTTTTTCGAAAAATTTTTTTCTCCCCAGTAATGTTCGGTAGTATATTTTTACAATCAAACTATTGGCCGGTTTTTTTCTTACCGCAGGGGTTTACCAACAAGTTTAGTGTATATATATATATATATATATATATATATATATGTGTGTGTGTGTGTGTGTGTGTGTGTTTGTGTGTGTGTGTGTGTGTGAGTTGAAAATGTAAATAAATCCGATGATATGTTGAAAGGAAAAATAAATAAAGGAAAGAAAATGTTGAATGGATAAAATAGATTTACTAACACGTGTTTCGTTCAGGAGTTTGTTCATATACACATGTATTCTATTTATTATTATTCTAAATATAAAATCGAATAATAATAATAGAAAATTATAAAATCATTAAGCCTACAAAGAATAAGGGCCTTCATCAGAGTAAAATGTTTGATATTTGAAATTAAAACGGTCAAAATACGGAGAATTATGAAGTGTTCGAAAACATAATTTTCTTTTATTATTTGAGAGACGCTCCACAGCAAGAGAAAATAGTGATGTTTGTATGCGGTTAGGGTTAGAGAATATTTCAATCAAATAATAATTAGTTAGTAAATCTATTTTATCCATTCAACCTTTTCTTTCCTTTATTTATTTTTCTTTTCAACATATATATGTTTAGTATTATCTGTGTTATTCGGACTATTGTCCTCATCTTCATTGTTATCTGTACAGCATTTTGGCCGATATGCGCCCCGGCCTTCTTCAGGTATTTCTTGTCAGATTTCTGTTGGCTCCCGATTACGACAAGAAAGTTCCCGAGTCCGAAACGAAGGTTCCCAAGTCCGAGAAGGTTCCCGATTCCGACAAGAAATACCTGAAGAAGGCCGCAGGGCCTATCGGCCGAAATGTTCTACAGATTACAATGAAGATGAGGACAATAGTCCGAATAACGCAGATAATGCTAATCATCAAGCCGCATCTCAAACATTCAGAGAAATAATATATACTAGTACAAAATAAAAAACACCCTCTGGGCGATGTAAAAATAGATTTTTGAAACATATTGTCTGAGGGGTGGGAGTAAAAAAATTCAATGTCAGCGAGTTTGTACCCTAAGTAAGTAAAATCATCAAATTCATTAAAGGATTTAAAAAATAAAACAATTTGAAATGTAAATTTTAAATATATATTAAAATAAAACAAACTATATATAGATATATAATACCAGTCATGTATTTATTAAAACTTGTTTTTAAAAAACAATGAGGACTGTCTAATGTTGCATGTTCAAATTTTGAGTGTATTTATTCTATGTTATGACGATTTTGGGTAATGTGACGTAAACAGTCACGTAATTTTTTACAGACAAAACCGGAAGCGAATCTCCATTATTAATAGATGTGTGTGTGTGTGTGAATGTGTGCGTGTGTATGTGTGCGTGTGTGTGTACGTGTGTGTGTGTGTGTGTGTGTGTGTGTGTGTAAAAAATGAATAAAGAAAAAAAGAAAAAACACTAACTATTCCAAAAGATGAGTTTTATTCTTGATGGTGAAAGCAAGAAACTAGTCCATTAACCGATACACGTGAACTGAACTTCCTCTTTACTGTTAACTGGAAAAAGAGAATCAAAATCCACAAAAAGTTTCCTAAAAATATTGGGAAGATGATGAAAGCTATGAATTTACGATCAATATGCGCACGTGCAGATGTGTGTGTGTGTGTGTGTGTGTGTGTGTGTATGTGTGTGTGTGTGTGTGTGTGTGGCTTTTTTATTTATTTATTTTATTTTTTATTTTTTATTTTTATTTTTTTTATGAGGTCTGAAAACGAGGCAAGTATCAGACGGTGTCGATGGAGCAAACGGAGACGACACTTTCTGTTTTGTTGCTTTGCTCGATTTGAAAAATAAGTTATGGTTAAAGTGCGTGATGTTATTCAGGGTCGAAACTTGAGATGCTGCTATGATGGGTGCGTGGAAGTGATGTTTACTCATCGTTCTCTACACGAAACAGTGTAAAATGATTAAAGAGAGAGAGAGGGAAGGAGAGAGAGAAAGAGAGAGGGGTATGTTTATATATATATATATATATATATATGTGTGTGTGTGTGTGTGTATGTATGTATGTAGGGAGGGAAAGGGAGGGAAGAGGGTAAAAGACAGAAAATAAAGTACAAGTAAAATTGCATATTCTTACCGAGTAAATGATTAGAGATAGTGAGACAGAAACAGAGAGAGGAGAGAGAGAGAGAGAGAGGAGGAGAGAGAGAGAGAGAGAGAGAAAGAAGGGGTGAGGAAGAGGAGGAGTCTGTGTGTGTGTGTGTGTGTGTGTATGTGTGTGTGTGCGTGCGTGTAATATATACATAGAGAGAGAGAGAAACAGGAGGGGGTAGAGAGAGGAAATAATGTACAAACAAAAATTGCATATCCGTACCGTGTAAATGATTAAAGAGAGACACACACACACATATATATATATATATATATATATATATATATATATATATATATATAGAGAGAGAGAGAGAGAGAGAGGAGAGAGAAAGAAAGAGAGAGAGATAAAGAGAGAGAGAAAGAGAGGGTGATAGAAAGAGTGACAGTTAGAGTGTATGAGAGAGATAGGCGAGAGAGGGTGAAAAAGAGAGAGAGTATGTGTGTGTGTATGAAAAAGAGAGAAAGAGTTTGGGAGAGAGAAAAAAGTAGAGAGAAAGAGAGTGTATATGTGTGTGTATATGTGTGTGAGAGAAGGAGATAAAGATAGAGAAAGAGAGAAAGAGAGAGAGGGTGTGTGTATGTGTTTGTGTGTGATAGACAGAGACAGAGATAGAGAAAGAGAGAGAGAGAGAGAGAGTGAGAAAGAATGAGAGAGAGCGGGATAGAGAATAAAACACAAAATGGCATAATCCTACATAGCACTTACTCACGCAAACGCACACCGCACCCACACGCTCCCCACTCAATTCCCCCTTCGTAACTTTAGTTAAACCAAAACTAACCCATTCCCCCCACCACCACCAACCTTGCACTTCTCGACTTCCCCCCTTTTCTGACACCGTGTGGAAATACAAATTAAAGCAAAGTCCCATAAAATTGAAATTATATCCCATTTTCAACGAAGAGAAGAAGGAGCGGGAGGAGGCGTATGGGGCAAGGGGGGGGGCGCACGCACGAGTGTTTGCACCGCTTCTCACGTCAAAGCAACGCCCGACTGCACACCGGATTCCAAATGGTAACGGTCACGTGACTGAAGCCTTTTCTCCAAATTGTAAGCACACACACAAAAAAAAAAACAACATCAAAAAATACGAAAACCAACAACGATAAGGACTTTCACTAACAGCGAATCCAATTTTATTGCACATGTATTTTTTGTTTATTTTACTATATGATTGGGGGGGGGGTATATAGTTATTTACTAAACTGAGCTTAGATGTGGCACAAGGCCAGATTATGTGGCATCCAATGAGAATCGAACTCACTAACAATGGTTTGCGAATCTAGTTTGCTAACCATTACACCACTAGAGGCGCCCAACTTTTGGTGATATAGTTATTTACTAAGCCTTAGCTTAGATGTGGCACAAGGCCAGAATTATGAGGCGCCCTCTGAGAATCGAACTCACTAACAATGGTCTGCGAATCTAGTTTGCTAACCATTACACCACATGAATTGCTCAATATGGAGGGTATATACATTTACCAATCCCTCCGCAACAAGGTCAGTTTATTAAGCAAAATTTAACAGGTCAGAGTTTTCCTTCGCCTAGACTGGTTACCAAGCCTAATTCAAAGAGGCCAGTATATATATATATATATATATATATATATATATATATATATATATATATATTCCAACCCCTCACGAGCAGGATGTAACACAAGATCAATTTATGAAGTGGAGTTTAACAGATTTGAATTCAAAGTTTTCATTCTCCTAGACTGGTTACCAAGTCTAGTTTAGAGAGCCCAGTATATAAATTTACCAAGCCTTCCACACGAACAGAAAGTGACACAAGGTCAATTTCTTAAACGGTGTTTAACGTGTTTGAATTCAGAGTTTTCCCTCTCCTCGACTGGTTACTAAGCCCAGTTTAATGAGCCCTACCATTTACCCATAGCTGGAGGTAAAGTAGTTGGATACATACCTTTCCCAAGAGTATTAGCGCTATGTGAAATGTAAACAGCCTATTTGTTCTTTTTGGGATAGCTGGCTGGTACCTTACTTTCTTTTGTTCTTGTGTTCTGTTGCTATTTATTCAGAACCAGACTTCTAAAAGGAAAGGACATCATCTGGACTATATTTAAATTAGGGATGAGGGGACAATGAAAATCCCAGTGGAAGCTGAGTGTTCTATACCCATTACTCTCTGGTTATATATATTATGGAGAGTTGTTTCTATTAAGATTATGAGAGCATCCGTGGTTATGCCTCATTATTTAATCTACTTACTTTCTTGCTGTAGCAGCTGGCTGGTACATTATTTATTCGGTAATCTGTTTCTTTTGTAACTGAAGCTTTTCTTCTTACTGTATTTGTAGTCTGTAATCTGTTGATATCTTCATTTTCTTCTAACTGGTCTTTATTAGCCTTCTAATTATTTTATTGTTGACTGGTCTGCTTCTTTAAGATGCTGGTCTGGTTTCGACAAGGTTGTCATTAGTTGTCATAGAGACAACACAAGGCTTGTATTTTGTGATCACATTTTTATTCAGAACCAGAACTTTTTCAACCGCGCGCAGAGGGAAGCCGATCCGATATCTCAGGCTTAACTGACTAAACTGAACTTATTTCCTGCCGTTTTGAGGGTCAACTTGATGTCACTGAGTGTCAATCATCGAACAACCTCCGATTTTGAATTTCAACAACTTTGAATTCAAAATTTCTACACTAACCGTCCACAAAAGAAGATACTTATCAATATACAATTTTACTTTACCCTATAAACTTGTCCCCCAAAGCAATTCCCAATCCATTTGGCAACAAACAACTGCAGAAACTTACTGTCAACACCAAGAGAAATCCTCGTAAAAAAATCATATAAAATTCCATCAAAATTTACGGCTTGGCATAAAATAACCCTAGACGGGTTGACGTGCCGTTAAATCAATCGATCATTGTATTGAAACATTGAAAGATTAATAAGAGTGACTTAAGTGTGTTTAGTTAACTAGTGTACCAGACCAGTACTAATGTGCAGTGAAGTTGATGCTCACCGGGTGTCGTACACCTGTGTCCTGCTGCCAGACTAAGCACAGATTGTTGCGCTTATGAATTCTCCCCGCTTTAAGCAGATCAACAAGTGCTTGGTTGCATGCATAATATGAGAGATGTCTGCTTATCGTTCGTCCTCTCTCTCTCTCTATGTCTTTATGGGGTCGGTGCGGGGGGATGCTTGGACGGGGGGGGTGCTGGACGAGGGGGCGGGGTGGAAAGCCATGTTCTTATCGCAGCACATTCAATCAGATCCCTTAGGGTCATTCGGCTAGACGCTCGACTGAGCCTATCAAGGGACGCGCGAGAATGCTCGTGGGGTGGAGTGGAGTGGAGTGGGACAGTGCGCGAGAATCTTCGTGGGTGGGGTGGGGTGAGGGACAGTGCGAGAGAATCTTCGTGGGGTGGGGTGGAGTGGGGGGGCAGCGCGCGAGAGCAAATGGCTGCCAAACAACATATCTGTCCAATACATCATTCCATCATTAATTGTAGTCTTTTAATCTAAGGAGGATTTCTCTCTTAATCACCAGGGATGGCAGCCGCGGCAATGCCCCGGTGGAAAGGTGACTGAATCAACCACCCCCTCTCCTCATTTCCATTAACCGGCGAAAGTATCCCGTGACTCTCAATTAGAGTGTTTATTACAAATGGATTACCGTCGGATATTACCTTCGAAATCTGCATTCGTACTGGGCTGGTTTAGCTCAGTCGGTAGAGCATCCGCCCCCGGAACCACAATTTCCGGGTTCGATACTGGCCCTCGTCCAATCAGCGTAACGCGCTCCCACGATTGGGTATACAGGTGAATTTGGTTTGGTTTGTTTGGGTTTGTTTTATGGCATATCAACCGCAGTGGGTCATTTAATGCCGATAAAGTTTTGAAATAAATCAATTTTTAATGGATACTCAATTTTGTTTATGAACTCATGTTTTTCTATTTAACCCATAGATGGGACCCTAACAGGAACTACCACTCCGGGTCAGAGTGGACCAGGGAGCAATGGTGATGAAGGGGTGCTCCACATTCCCCAAACCTCCAAAGCAGGAACCTCACCATCAGATAGAGTTTAACATCATTCCCAGGATATGTAGACCCGCAGCCACCGCCTTTTAGCACCCATATGATAAAAAGGGTTGGGGCTTGCCATTATGGCAATAGGATTGGGGCAATCATATAGGTGCTAGGTCTTGATGTGACCAGCCGATTGATTGGAGGGGGCCTCTCCGACCGCCCGTCTAGCCCAAGATAGGACCAAAGTGGAGTATTGCAAATCATGGACTGCTCAATCACCTGGGATCTATCCTTAAGCCTCACGGGTCACCATCCACGGCCAACAGGTGGCTCCATTGGGGAAGTATTACCCCTTTACAGAGGTAAAGTCGGTGCATTCTAACGCCCCACCGACAGGGCGGGTATAGAGGTGGAGGAGCTGGGACAAAGAAAGTAGAGTAAAGAAAGATAAAGGAATGAATGCTGAAAAAAAGTGGAAAAGTGTGGAGTTGATGGTAAGTGTGGCGCTCCACCTCAGACATAAATAATCTCCTTAGTCTAGAGCTAGCGAAAAGGTGATAGACTCCCTTGCGGTCCGGCTGATACTGACAATAGGCCACTCCACCCAATTTACTTTATTTATGCGTACATACATGCGCGCACATCAACTCAAGGAGAAGTCTAACACAAAACCTCTGTTGCCTTTGAAGGAAAAGCTAGGGGAGTAAACCCCGAAAACAAATCAGGAGCCGGAGCCCCTAAAAGTGGTGAGATGCTGAAATCCAGTGCTACACATCAACTCCTGGGACACTACCGTTGCCAAACCACATTGGTTCCTTACCTTTCCTTTGGATCACAGCGGCAGTGTGGAGAGGGGGTGATTTGCTGCATGGGCAACAGCTCATCCTCCATATGAATCCACCCAGACTATGCAGTTCAAGTTAACAAAAAAAATGAATAAAAAACCTTGACACTACTCCATCGTCTCTTGTAGACGGAAGGATGCCAACCAACATACACACACACCACACACACACACACACACACACTCATACACGCAGCAAGGGTTTCTTTAGTATGGTACTAAATGTGTATTTACCCAAGCCCTCCACACAAGATCACTAACAGTTACCGACGGTCGAGACGTAAGGAGCCGGACTGACGAAAATTCAATTGGGTTTCGCTTCCGGCTAGAAGTAGCAGTTAAGTCTATGCACATTGATGAGACGTAAACGTCGAAGTACTGTGACCGTGGATGAATATATATATATATATATATATATATATATATATATATATATGTGTGTATATATATGTATATGGGAGAATATGTGCTTAATTGAAGTCGTACCTAATTTTGAAAATTAATTAATTGGTAATTAATGAATTAAGCGGGCATACCTATTCAAATGTAAGAAAAATTTGTTTAGCCTTACATTTGAATAGGTATGCCCGCCTAATTCATTAACTACCAATTAATCAATTTCCAAAATTAGGTACGACTTCAATTAAGCCCATATTCTCCCAAAAATTGTCGGCTAAAAGAGCCATATCAAACACATTGTTTGTTTGTTTACTTCTCACACACCACACACACACACACACCCACACACACACATATATATATATATATATATATATATATATATATATGAATTAGTCATCCATTATCTGGCAGCATCTATACAGACGTGCGTATTTATCAGTTAAAATCCTCCTTCCAGTTTTTAGGTTACGATGGCCGAGTCGTTAAGCCTGACTGATAATGAATCGATCGGGTTTCTATCCCAGGTAAAGGTCACCTGCATATGTCTAGGCGCAATAAAGAGACGGGATACGGGATGTCGGTGGATATATATATATATATATATTATATATATATATATATATATATATATATATATATATATATATATATATATATATATATATATATGCGACAAAGTTCAATTTCTTAAGAGTTTAACAGGTTTCTTCGTAGACCGATTACCTATTCAACGTTAAAGAGCCCAGTCTGCATTACTATTTATCCATAGCCGGGGTGGGGGTGGGTAGTTGGATTCATACCTTTCCCAAGAGTATTAGCACTATGTGAAATGTAAACGTCCACCATTATACCATATGCCCCTCACGATTGGGTATAGAGGTGGGGGAGTCGTAGATTTCTTTTAGAAAGGGAGTGTAACAACCTATTGTGACAATAAAAAGAAGGGGGGTTAAAGAAAGAAAGAAAGAAAGAAAGAAAGAAAGAAAGGAAAAGGATTGAATGCTGAAAAAAAAAAATTTTTTAAGAAAAAGAATACTGAAAAAAGACAGAATGAAAGAAGAAAAGAAAATTAGCCAGAAAAAGAAAGAAAGAAAGAAAAAAGAAAGAAAGAAAGAAAGAAAAAAAAGAAAGAAAGAAAGAAAGAAAGAAAGAAAAAAAAAGAAAAAGAAAGAAAGAAAAAAGAAAGAAAAAAATGTCTACTGACAAAAAAAATAAAGAAAGAAAAATAATACTGACAGAAAAGAATGAAAGAAAAGAAAGAAAAACAAGTAGAGAATTAAAAGAAAAAAGTATAAGAAAGAAAGAAAGAAAAAAGACAGACAGAATGAAAAAAAGAAAGAAAATAAAAGAAATATCTGGGGAAATAAATTTAAAACAAAACAAAAAAGGAAAAATACTGAAAGAAAGAAAGAAAGAAAAAAAAAAGAAAAAAGAAAAAAGAAAGAAAAAAAGAAAGAAAAGAAAGAAAGAAAGAAAGAAAGAAAGAAAAAGAAAGAAAGAAAGTAAATAATCAAAGGAAAACTGATAAATAAAAAAGAAAGAGAGATAGAATAATGGAAAGAAAGAAAATGAATACTGAAAGAAAGAAAGAAAGAAAGAAAGAAAGAAAGAAAGAAAGAAATAATAAGTACAGAAATAAATAAAAAAGTATAATGAAGAAAGAAAGAATATAAAAGAAATATCAGAATAAATAAAATTAAGACAAAGCAAAAACAAAACAAAAATTTAAACAATAGAAAATGAAAGCGGGAATTTAAGGAAGAAGCAACAGGAGGGTGAGAGGGGGGTGCAAACACTTGAGCGTGAAAAACTAAATTCTAAAACGAGGCTGCAGGTGAATTTCAAGTTACGCCAAAAAAAAAAACAAAAAAGAAATAAAATAAAATAAAGAAATAAAATAAATTAAAATAAAATGAATAAATAAATTAGAAGAAAAGAAAAAAGACAGAAACATGGAGGAAGCGGAAACGAGATTCAAAGCGAGGCTGTTTTCAGAGATAATTGTTCGGGGAAATAGTTGCACAAACAACTAAGATAAAAACCAAAGATAACGAAACTACATTGGAGGCGAAAGTTGTGGGGGGTGGGGTGGTGACGAGAATGAGGGCGGGCGTTGGGGTGGAGTGGGGGATGTTTTAAAAGAAAAGATGGCGTCGACGAAAGACTTGATGGAATTCCACGTAGAAATTAAACGACAGAAACAAATTTGAAAGAACAAAAAAAAAAAAAAAAAAAAAAAAAAAAACTGGCAATTTTTGCGATGCGAAATAATAATTACAAATACTCAAAATAAATAAACAAAAGAGATTTTAAATAATGAAAAAAAAATATATATATATATATAAACGCGTTTGCCTTGAATTGACAGAGGAGGAATTATTTTATAAATTACTCACAGTAGAATTGACGACTCGTCGGAGCGGACGCAGTGGTGATCTGGAATTTCGTTCTTAACAATTTAAATACAAAGGTAGTGGGTTCAAATGCAACAATTTCAAGAGCATTAGAATAAAATTAAAACAAGAGAAAATTAAAAAAAATTAAAAAAATAACGATCTCCCTGGAGGACTCAGACAGGAAGAACTCTCTGGGCATCCGCAGAGAAAAATGCCACTTCCTGGCGCCAAAAAAAACCCTTAGCCATTTGGACAGGAGACGTTACTGGGAACACACACTCTGACTGATACGGGAAGACATTTTTCTCTCCAAGAAATAGCTATGAACCTGAAAATAAAGTCTGAACTTGAAAAGTATTTTTGTCTTCTGTCTGTTTTGTCACTTCCTTCATTCCTTTTCAGCTTGATGACCAACAGAAGGAAAAGAAAACACGTATATTGGCGTTTAAGAAAAAAAGCCCTGGATGATATTTAATGTGTATATATATTTTCTTTGTCGTTAATTTTTTCATTTTCGAAGTTTCCTCCTGACATACATATACACACAACTGCCCTTTATATATGTATAGATTACTTAAAACTTTTTTTTTTATAATTCCTACCACTCCTATCTTTCTTGTTTTCTTTCTTTATTTCGTTTTTTTTCACACTTCTTTTCTTCCCCCCACCTCTCTCTCTTCTCTTTCTCTTTCTTCTCTCTCTTTCTTTAGGTATCTATCTCTTCTTTTAGTTTCTATTCGTCACCCACCGTCTTTCTTTCTTTCTTTCTTTGTCTCTCTCTTATTTTCGTTTTTATTCCTCTCCCTCTTTCGTTCTTCCTTTCTTTCGTTCTTTCTTTCTCTCTTTCTTTCTTTCCTTCTTATTTTCTATTTTTTGTCTTTCTTTCTTTACTTTTTTCTTCTTTCTTTTCTTTATTCTTTCTTTATCATCTTTCATCCTTTTCTTTCTTTCTTTCTTTCTTTCTTTCTTTCTATTCTACTCTCTTCTTTCCTTTCTTCCATTCCTTTCTCCATTCCATTCTTTCTTTCTTTCGTGTAGCGTTGCGAGTCTGATTTGAAAGGTGTGATGAAATGTTAATAGTAATCGTCAAATATTATATTAGAGTTACGAGTACCTTTTGTTCGTTTGTTGGGCTGGATGAGTCTGGAACAACTTGTGAATCACATGGGGATATTTTGCTTTGTGTCGTTTATAGTTTTTATGAAAATAAAAGCCGTTCTTGTTTTTTTCTCATGAGATGATTTATTACATCCCCAAGTTAAAATGCCTTGGGAAAGTGAGAGCACTTTATAGTGGTGATCCTCGGCGGTCCTTAGTGTTGGGTAGAATCCTTTGGTTGTTCCTCGGTGTTCCTTAGTGTTGGGTAGAATCCTTTGGTTGTTCCTTGGTGCCCCTTAGTGTTGGGTGGAATCCTTTGGTTGTTCCTCGGTGTTCCTTAGTGTTGGGTAGAATAATTTGGTTGTTCCTCGTCTTCCTCGTGTACTAGACAGTATTAGAGGGCGGCAAGAGAGCCACCAGACAGTATTAGAGGGCGGCAAGAGAGCTAGCAGACGGTATTAGAGAGCGGCAAGAGAGCCACCAGACGGTATTAGAGGGTGGCAAGAGAGCCACCAGACAGTATTAGAGGGCGGCAAGAGAGTTACAAGACAGTATTAGAGGGAGGAAAGAGAGCCACCAGACAGTATTAGAGGGAAGCAAGAAAGTATCAAGACAGTATTAGAGGGCAGCAAGAGAGGCACCAGACAGTATTACAGGGTGGTAAGAGCGCCACCAGACGGTATTAGAGGGCAGCAAGAGAGGCACCACACAATATTAAAGAGGGGCAAGAGAGCCACCAGTTAGTATTAGAGAGAGGCAACCCTCTAATACTGTCTGGTGTATCTCTTCACCCCCTCTATTACTGTCTGGTGGCTCTCTTCCCACCCTCTAATACTGTCTGGTGTCTCTCTTCCCCCTCTAATACTGTCTGGTGGCTCTCTTGCCCCCTCTAATACTCTCAGGTAGTTCTCTTCACCCCTCTAATACTGTCTGGTGGCTCTCTTGCCGCCATCTAATACTGACTGGTGGCTCTCTTCACCCCCTCTAATACTGTCTGGTGGCTCTCTCACCCCTCTAATACTGTCCTCTCGTCAACCCCTCTAATACTGTCTGGTAGCTCTCTTCACCCCCTCTTACTGTCTGGTGGCTCTCTTGCCACCTGCTAATACTGTCTGGGGGCTCTCTTCACCCCCTCTAATACTGTCTGGTGGCTCTCTTGCCTCCCTCTAATACCGTCTGCTAGCTCTCTTGCCGCAATCTAATACTGTCTGGTGGCTCTCTTGCTGCCCTATAATACTGTCTGGTGTCTCTCTTCACCCCCTCTAATACTGTCTGGTGGCTCTCTTCAACCCCTCTGTCTGGTGGCTCTCTTACCACCCTCTAATACTGTCTGGTGTATCTCTTGCTGTCCTTTAATACTGTGTAGTGGCTCTCTTGCCGCCCTCTAATACAGTCTGGTGGCTCTCTTGCCTCCCTCTAATACTGTCTGGTGGCTCTCTTCAGCCCCTCTAATACTGTCTCGTGGTTCTCTTCACCCCCTCTAATACTGTCTGGTAGCTCTCTTCGTCCCCTCTAATACTGTCTGGTGGCTCTCTTGCTGCCCTCTGATACTGTCTGCTGGTTTTCTTGCTACCCTCTAATACTGTCTGGTGGCTCTCTTCGCCCCCTCTAATACTGCCAGGTGGCTCTCTCCCCACCCCTCTAATACTAACTGTCTTAGAGGGAGACAAAAGAGCCACCAGACAGTATTAGAGGTCGGTAAGAGAGCCACGAGACAGTATTAGAGGGAGGCAAGAGAGCTACCAGACAGTATTAGAGAGAGGCAAGAGAGCCACCAGACAGTATTAGAGGGAGGCAAGAGAGCACCAGACCACCAGACAGTATTAGAGGGAGCAAGAGAGCCACCAGACAGTATTAGAGGGTTGAAGAGAACCACCAGACAGTATTAGAGGGAGACAAGAGAGCCACCAGACAGTATTAGAGGAAGGCAAGATAGCCACCAGACAGTATTAGAGGGTGGCAAGAGAGCCACCAGTCAGTATTAGAGGGTGGCAAGAGAGCCACCAGACAGTATTAGAGGGAGGCAAGAGAGCCAATCAGTATTAGAGGGTGGCAAGAGAGACACCAGACAGTATTAGAGGGTGGCAAGAGAGCCACCAGTCAGTATTAGAGGGTGGCAAGAGAGACACCAGACAGTATTAGAGGGAGGCAAGAGAGCCACCAGACAGTATTAGGGAGGCAAGAGAGCCACCAATCAGTATTAGAGGGTGGCAAGAGAGCCACCAGACAGTATTAGAGGGAGGCAAGAGAGCCACCAGACAGTATTAGAGGAAGGCAAGATAGCCACCAGACAGTATTAGAGGGTGGCAAGAGAGCACCAGTCAGTATTAGAGGGTGGCAAGAGAGCCACCAGACAGTATTAGAGGGAGGCAAGAGAGCCACCAGTATTAGAGGGTGGCAAGAGAGCCACCAGACAGTATTAGAGGGAGGCAAGAGAGCCACCAATCAGTATTAGAGGGTGGCCACCAGACAGTATTAGAGGGAGGCAAGAGAGCCACCAATAGATTAGAGGTGGCCAGAGACCAGACAGTATTAGAGGGAGGCAAGAGAGCCACCAGACAGTATTAGAGGGAGGCAAGAGAGCCCCAATCAGTATTAGAGGGTGGCAAGAGAGGCCACCAGACAGTATTAGAGGGAGGCAAGAGAGAGAGAGGTATTAGAGGGTGGCAAGAGAGCCACCCACAGTATTAGAGGGAGGCAAGAGAGCCACCAATCAGTATTAGAGGGTGGCAAGAGAGACACCAGACAGTATTAGAGGGAGGCAAGAGAGCCACCAGACAGATTAAGATTAAGATAATTTTGGGCTATAAAACAATTCCAAACAATACAGAGATTACATTGAGGAAAAACATTCTGAAAAAAATTATATTGCTTTTTAAAAAATTCCCCTTATTTATTGAATGACCATCGTATGTTGATGTCAAATTGTAATGTAGTCGGAAAAATGAATTACTTAACTTACTAATAGTGAGATAACGCACGGGACTATCAAGTGATATAATTTTGGTGGTTGGTTCTTGCTGTAAAAAAAGGAGATTCAATCAGAATTCAACAAACATGAGCTATTTGCAATTGTATATACATTATTAACACACACACACACACACACACACACACACACACATATAATATATATATATTATATATATATATATAGAGAGAGAGAGAGAGAGAGAGAGAGAGAGAGAGAGAGAGAAACAGACAGACAGACAGATAAGAAGTGATATACATAGATATGTTGAATAATTGGTATAAGCGTATAGGCATATATGATTCATAATTGGTAATATGCTAATATGGTCTTCTTCTAATATGAAGGTTCGATCCCTATTGTATGATCCGTACTTGTGGCATTGTGCTAAAACTAAGCAACGTTTAGTAAAAATACTAAAATGTACTTATCTATCTTCTATACATATATAAAGAGCAGTTTTGTGTATATATATGTCCTGGAAAAACTTTGAAAATAAAACAATTAACTACAAAGTAAATATATATACTCATTAAATATCATCATGGCTCGGCTTTTGAGCAAAAATATTGAAGATTTTATTTATATTCATTTTTTTTCTTGAAATATTAATTTGTAATTTAGCAAATCACGGCGAGATGTTTCCTCGCTGCCGTCGTTGGGTGAACAACAGGAGGAAGACATGCCAATTTCCGCCTCTCGACCGGACGGGGACCCGAGACAAGGGATCTGCGTTCGAGGTGTCGATGTTCACTACAAGTAGATATCAGAGCTGACACAAGGAATTGATGATTGTTATAATTTTAAAAATAATGTGAAGCTATCTGGGCGGTACTTTTTGTGTGGCATACTCTCTTTCCTTACTTTCTTACTTCTATTCTTCTAGCGTCTCTTCTAACGTCTGGACTTCGTCTTGGGGACTTCGTGTCTGGTCTTCCATTGGGGATTTCTCTTTATCAGAAGCCCTGTGTCATTGGTAGTTTTTAGATAATAACACAAGACTTTGATTTGCTTTAGATCATATTTTATTCTGAAATCCCCACCAGACTACCTGCGCAGATTGAGTCGGCAGCGTGTATAACACGACTTACCACCGTCGTGGTCTTGGCTGATCTGACTTAAATCTCTTTCTAATCTAAACCGGAAGAGGGTCTTCTCCACCGATTCTCACGGTATCCACCGGAAGGAGGATCAGGACTGAGGTCAAGCCTTGTCATTCAATCCTTCAAGGCCGCCGGCTGAACTTATAACAGCCATTTTGGTTTCTACACTACTGTACATAAGTTTAGGAATCTAATAATTATGTAACATTTGTAAGGATACAAAAGACATCTTTTCATATATAAATAAAGTGATTCGTTTTAAACAGGTCAAATTGTTTTTTGTTTTTTTTGTTTTTCACCAAATATATCCAAAAATATTTTATTCATCTTTTAATTATTGAATAATAAAAATCCTGGAAATATTGTCAAAATAATTATTTGGTTGTTTTTTCTTAAGGCTTCAAGATGCCTTTCAGTCTCAGGTGCTTGACTATTAATGGGGTAGCACTTAGGATGATGCCAATCCGAACTGGAGCAAATACTTTGTGTATGGCATGAGTTACAACAAACGTGCTCGCTCCTGTAGCCAATTGGGACTGCTGGATCTTGTCACCAACACCGAAATGGGACAAGATACTCTCCATGTCTATTCGACTTAGTGATCTATTTCAATTTTTTTAAAACACAGATTCCAGTCTCTCGAAGTATTACAGAAATAGAGATAAGTATTTCCACGTTTATTATTATAGACATGTGATCACACCCTTCTAGGTTACAACAGGTCTCTGAAGGCGATAGTTAGATATGATGTCATTTCCAGCTTACATAATTTATATTATTGCTAGGAAATATGACAGTAAAATGAAAAGCAACATATTGAAATTAATAATTTAGGCGTAGGGTGACATCTTTTGTCTTTATCAGATAAAATGAAATTATTTTTTTTTCTTCTTATTGATAATAGGATTCTTAATGTAAATTCTCATAGAAACGGGCAAATACTGAAACTGGTCAAGCCCTAGTACCTATTTGATTGCCCAAACCCTATAGCCCTTATGGCAACCCTCAAACCTTTTTTACCATATTGGTGATAGAAGGCGGTGACTTAGGGTCTTCATGTCCTGGTGTTACATAATCTATGCGGTTGCATAAGATTATTGTCAATCCCCTGTATTTCTGAGGGGATGACCCTTTTCATACCTTGGCCGGGTCCCTCTTTGGAAAATTACAGAAGCCCGCCAAAATACGTGAAGTCACGTGGGACCTGTTCGGTCCCCAGTTTGCAATTAGGCGTCAGGCAGAGCGGTCGGCCATTTTAGGTCCTGCCTAAACTGGAACTCACGCGCGCTATGTTAGTCAGATATTTAGTTACATGAAATGTATAGTTAAGGAAATAAAAGTTGTATAATTAATATGTTCTTGTGGTTGATGAATGTCTTGGTAACAAGACTAAGAAATGAATCCAGGACGACCAGCCAGCAAGAACATAGCAAAAGAAAGTCCAGGCCTTAGAAGATTCCAGATCAAGTCAAGATGACAGAAGAAATACCAAAGACAATCAGAATACTAAAGACGACCAAGAAATAGAATTAAAGAAAGAGGTATGCAACATTATAATTATTTAGTGCCAGTAAAGAAAGGGTATGTAACACTGGGAATGACATTAAACTCTATCTAAAGGTCCTTCCCCCTCCGATCAATTAACTGGTCATGTTAAGTCCTAGCACCTATTTGGTTGCCCTAACCCTATAGCTCTTATGGCAAGCCCCAACTCCTTTTATCATATGACTATGCTAGAAGGCGGTGGCTGAGGGCCTTCCTGTCCTGGGAATTACGTTAAACTCTGATGGTGAGGATCCAGTTCTGGAGGTTTGGGGAATGTGGAGCACCCCTATATCACCATTGCTTCCAGGTATACTCTGACCCGGTGTGGTAGTACCTGTTAGGGTCCCATCTATGGGGTAAAAAGAAAATCATGAGTTATAAAAAAATTGAGTTTCAATTAAGAATTAATTTATTTGAAAACTTTGTCGGTACTAAATGATCCACTGAGTTTGAGATGCCGTAAAACAAACCAAACCAAACCAAACTTGAAAGTACTCACCAGGAAAAAGGAAATTGAATTATTCTCATGAAAATAGAAACCAGAATAAAGTTAAAGGTAAGTTTTATTCTACTTTGTTGTTACTTGTAGATACACATGGTATAATAATCGGACCATATGACCTTTAGGAACCCCTTTTGCTTTGCTGATTCATAAGTACATTTCTTCATTTACATCGTCAACATCCGGTTGTTTGTTAGGGGTTAGGGTTAGAGGTTAGGGTTAGGGGTCAGAGGTTAGTTTTATGATTTTTTTAAAAATCTAAAAATCGTCTGATAACAAACAACCGGATGTTGATGGTGTAAATGAAGAAATGTACTTATGAATCAGCAAAGCAAAAGGGGTGCCTAAAGGTCATATGGTCCTATTAATCTACTTGATTGCTATTCCATTCATAAGAAAGGGATGAGATTAGTGGTTGGAGACCCGCTGTGAGCGGTTTAAAGTGGACAAATAGCAAAATCGTTGTCTTAAATTTGGACAATCAATTAATATGTTGATATAACAGCTGCTGACTAAATCTTTCAAAGAATAATATCTGCTGTAAATTACCCCTCAATGGCACTTTTTGTCAAAAAGTCTGGTAACGCAGCAACGATTAAGCTCCGAAACTACGTTTGAATTCATGGATAATCGGAGGAGGAGGACTTATTTTAAGGTAAATAGAATAACAAATAAAAAAATAAAACAAAGCTCGAGGTTACAGTAGCCTGAACGTTGTGTTTATATACAATAAAGATGAGAACAACAGTCCGAAATATCGTAATTATTCATATCTAGCCTCATCTCATAAATACATATATAAATAAACAACAGCCCTGTCGGCTGAGGCTTCAGAATTCACCGACTAACCCTCAGCACAGAGGTAAGACCCCCCCCCCAATAGGGCTACCAGTTTGTCGTGGGTGGCGACTCGTGATGCTTAAGGATGGAACTCATGCAACACTCCATTTTGGCTCTTACTTAGTTGTGACGGGCAGTTCAAAAGGCTCCCCCTCCGATTAATCGGCTGGTCACGTTAAGCTCTATCACCTATATGATTGTCCCGTACCGATGCCCTTATGGAAAGCCCAAACCCTTTTTTTTATCATATCTGTGATAGAAGGTGGTGGCTGAATGTCTCATTGTCCTGACTATGACGCTAAACTTTATCTGATGGTGAAGTCCCAATTTTGGAGCTCTGGCGAATGCGGAGTAAACCTTCATCCATTACTCCCTGGTCCATTTTGACCCGGAGTTGCAGTACTTGTTAGGATCCCATCTATGGCTTAAAGTAGAAAATAATTATATGAAAAAATGTTTAAGAAATTGAGTTAAAAAACTGAGTACCCATCAATAATAAAATGTCTTCGGTATAAAATGACCCAACAAGGGTTGACATCAGGGCTCGACATTAAAGCCGTCTCGTCGTCCCGGGGACGATAAAAATTACATCCGGGACAATCAATACGTCATCCGGGACAGTTTGCCTGGGACGGCTAAAAACTTTTCCCTAAAAGTAAGTACTACTTTCCAATAATGCCCGTCCAGTGAATGCTGATCTGAAAATGAGGCTACAGTACCGCAGGTCTATTCTCAAAGCCATGTAATGAATAATGGTGGAGGGAGATAGTTTAAAATGACCGAATTATGTACTACTAACGCTTCTCAGGGTAACTTAAAGTAAAAAAGTTTGTTTTTTTAGCTCAAAACACACTAGGAAATGGATTTTTTGTCCAAATATCCAGAATTATCTCTGCTTCAGCTTTTCTTAATGTTTTATTACATGTTATTATGCTACTGATGACTGACAAGTATAGATGATGCTAATGAATTAAACAAAAATATTTTGATTTCGGGACGGTCCAAACCCCATTCGGGGCGGTTGATAATTTTTGTTCGGGACGGTTGATAATTTTTGTTCGGGATGGTCATGAAAAAAGTTAGTGTCGGGGCCTGGTTGACATGCCGTAACAACCAACCAACCAACCAACCAACCAACCAAACAACCAATCAACCAAACAACTATGCATGGTCTTCTGGTTGGGGTTAGATGATCCGTAGCAAAAATCTCCTATAAGTTATTGTCGTTGTCTTAAAAATGTAATTACCTTCGAGAATAAATAAAACAAAATGTCTTCGTCATAAAATAACCCAACAAGGGTTGAAATGCCCTAAAATTCATTCAACCAACCAATCAGCCAACCAACCCTATAAGTACACATTTACTTCTATTTCTGCACATTGTTCAGATCCTCTAACCAATTAATGCAATTTGAACACATGAAGAATGAATAAAACAAAACGTCTTTGGCATGAAATAACCCAACAAGGGTTGAAATGACGTAAAATATAACCAACCAAGACATCTAGGAAAAGTATGTTAGAATAACTTTTAACCATTCTTGTGCCAAAAAGGATTGACCTGAAGTGGCATTGTATGTTTGTTTTTCTTCCTTTTTGACAAACGATCAATAGTTTTCAATTTTTCTTTCTGAGTTGACGCCAGGAAGGCCCGATTGACAACCCAACGGCAGTTGGCGTTAACTTGAACATTTTTGGTAAAGCTTTTCTGTTGTTTTGAAGGCAACGGCCAAATGGGCTTCAGTATTTTTGTATATAAACAAAGATTTTATTTCATTTTACATCTTATTTCTCTCTCTTTCCTCCTCTTCCTGAACCTCTCTGTTTCATTACACACACACACACACACACACACACACACACACACGCATCTATTATTATACTAAAGCTGAGTCAATCAACGTTTGTTTCCTAAAGGCTTTCTTACTACTTAGTTTAATGACATGAAAATTATACTAAATAATTCCTTACTTTAAGGATTGAATTATGTTTTAAAAGAATTCCGTTCTAATTAGTCGTAATTTGCAATTAAGTCTAACACTAACCACTCTCTTACTTTAATTTCTGCTTATCACTTTCTTCCCCTCTATGTATCCCCTGATTGCCTCCTCGTTATATAATGCTAGTTTCTCTGGAAGAGAGAGAGAGAGAGAGAGAGAGAGAGAGAAGCGAGAGAGAGAGAGAGAGAGAGAGAGAGAGAGGGGGGGGGGCGGTGAGAGAGATGGGAGAATTTAAATGTATTTCTTTATTAAATTTCACAAACAGCAACCCGTAGATTGAATTAGATCAAACATTCCTTTTTTTAGAAAGCTTACAAAATGATTTTAATGTTTTGTCCGGTCGTATTTATTATATTTTTTAAAAATTTATTCAATTTGCTTATTTTTTCCTTAATTTCAATTATCTACCCAGAGCTGATAATAAAGTAAAATTGATTATACATTACAAAAATTTAAAACAACTAACCTTGTTATCCGTAACAACTCCTCTCCCCAGACAAGTTGTTTTAATGAGACCAATGTAGTATACAACTTTGAATGTCCCTTAGAAGATTGCTGTCTCCCAAAAATGAAAATACCTACATTGGTTTTACCTCAACGACTTTGTCACGCCTTTTAACTCTTCATATGACAGATAATAACTCCATTTCACTACATCTAAAATTACATGCATGCCCCCATTCTAATTACCAAAATGGAACGATGGAGAAGGGTTGAATGCACGAAAGCGATAAAGCTAATGTGTTTCAATCGAATACAATGAAAAGATGAAGAAAAAAAAGTGAAAAAAAAAGTGAAAGAGAGTTAACTGAAGATTATCATACTTTTTACATATTGAACTATTTTTAATAGCTCTTAATTAAACATATCAAACATTATGATAATGAAATTATCATGCTGTGGTATATCCACAGGTCCTACTAGTACATTCATATTTTTTTTAAATAAAGAAAACCTACTCTATATTTAACTTATAAAGTAAGTAAAGTCGTCGTGTTGGCCTACAGTCCATATCAGCCAGATAGCGAGGGAGTCTATCTTTTTTTCACTAGGAAAATTGTTGTTTTCTTTTGTTTTTGTTTTTGCCACACATATTATCAGCTTTTCACTTTACCGCACAGATGTCTGTGCTACTCATACACTGAGTTGGCGAGGACCGGTATAGGAAAAGGAAAACTCTGAATTCAAACCTCTTAAATCTCCACTTGGGACCACCCCAAGCGGAGATTTAACAGGTCACTACTAGAATAGGCTCAATCCTACTTAGTGATCTATTTCACTGGGCTCTTTAACCTGGGTTAGGCAACCAGTCTAGGAAAAGGAAAACTCTTAAATCTCCCCTTGGGGTGGTCACTACTAGAATAGGCTCAGGCCTCCTTAGTGATCGATTTCAATTAAAATTCTTGTTGAAACTTTGATAGGAAGAGCAAAAAAGAATTCTTAATTTCAACAAGGAAAAAAATCTTTAAAAAAAAAGAAAGGAAAACCAGTGTATTAGAATAAATAGAATTTAAAAAAGACTTTTTGTTGGTATGAGCTGGGCAGCGAAGGAGTTGATCCCCTTTTCGCTAGCGCTAGACCAAGGAGATTGTTTTTGCTGAGGTGGGGCTCCATACCTATCATCAGCTCCCCACTTTACCCAATCTATGCTACTCATGAGATGTTGTTGAGGACTGGTATCGAACCTAGAACCTTGCGATTTTTAGGCGGATGCTCTACCGACTGAGCAAAAACGTCTCCTTATTAGAATAATACTGTGACCTAAATACTTGAATTAAAAAATGAACAAAAACAAAACAAAAAGCAACTAGGGCGTCTCCTTTTCAAATTGAGTAAATTTAGTTTTCCTTCTCCTAGACCGGTTGCCTAGCCAAGGTTAAAGAGCCCAGTCTTCCCTACTATCTAACCATCTTTTAAGTTATAGACTGTTCTAATTAGTGGTTACTGGACCAATCAGAAAACGCCAAACATGTATTTAATTTACTATTTAACAGTGTTGATATTTAAAGTCTTAAATTACTTGCTTCGATTGAATACTTCATAGGAAGCACGTGGTGTAATGGTTAAAGTCATGGAAAATGGACTCGTCGCCCCGAGTTCAAATACTGGACGTGATAAGTGCATTTCACTTGGCGCTAATAACCTTGGGAAAGGTATGAATCCTACTCTCCCTCCAGCTATGGGTAAATAGTAGGGCAGATTGGGTTTTTTAACCTTGGTTAGGCAACCGGTCTAGGAGAAATAAAACTCTAAATTCAAAACTGTTGGACTCCGCTTAAGAAATTGACCTTGTGTCACATCCTGCTCGTGCAGAGGGGTTGGTAAATATATAAATATATATGATTTATTTGTTTCCTTCGAGAACAGATTAACTGACAAGGATTAAAACTGACACTACATCTTTCTACTTCAAGAAAGAATCAAACTTTATGCCAGAAATAATATTCACAGTAGCACTGCATTCAACTACAGCCTAAAATGGCAACTCGAATCGTAACAACAGGTGATAAGATGCCGTCACAGTCACTGTAGATCGTGACACGACGGTACCGGCAACACTTCGGATCCACAATGAACATTGCCGTCATTGATGTCATGCACTGCACGATGAGAAGCCAGGAAAATCTAATTCGATATTGTTCAATAAACGTTCCGGAGATGTCGCTTACGAACTGGAACAATGGGCCAGTGTGAACACTGGCTTAATCAATGTGCGCGCATGTTCCTTCCTTCACCACTGTATACCTCCCGCTCCACTCTCAATTGAATACCATTAATTACCTTAATGCCGATTTTTTTGTTCTTTTCACTCAAATACACAACTAGTTGACTTCTGTGAGGTAATGAGGCCAATGCAACACCGTCGATGACGTCATTTTTTTCTTACCCCCCCCCCATTGTAATATCAATAAAATAGTACCACTGCTTTTCTTCTACAAGGATGGCTTTGGCATTAAATAACCCACAAAGGTTGATATGTCATTAAATAAAGAAACCAAACCAAACCAGTTCTAGAGTTTTTAAAAGTGTGGAATCAACCCTTTGTTGCCATTACTACAAGAATGGTTTTGGCATTAAATAACCCACAAAGGTTGATATGTCATTAAACAAAGAAACCAAACCAAACCAGTTCTAGAGTTTTGAAAAGTGTGGAGTCAACCTTTTGTTGCCATTACTACAAGGATGGTTTTGGCATTAAATGACCCACAAAGGTTGATATGTCATTAAACAAAGAAACCAAACCAAACCAGTTCTAGAGTTTTGAAAAGTGTGAAGTCAACCTTTTGTTGCCATTACTACAAGGATGGTTTTGGCATTAAATAACCCACAAAGGTTGATATGTCATTAAATAAAGAAACCAAACCAATTCTAGAGTTTTGAAAAGTGTGAAGTCAACCTTTTGTTGCCATTACTACAAGGATGGTTTTGGCATTAAATGACCCACAAAGGTTGATATGTCATTATATAAAGAAACCAAACCAAACCAGTTCTAGAGTTTTGAAAAGTGTGGAGTCAACCTTTTGTTGCCATTACTACAAGGATGGTTTTGGCATTAAATGACCCATAAAGGTTGATATGCCATAACTATTACATGATGAATACCTCCCTATTTTCTTCTATTTTGAAAACTTGAAAAAAAAACATGGGGTCTTGTATAAGATCCATATGAGAGCGCAGTCTGTTTGCGTGTCGCACCTTGGCTTGCTAAGCGGCCCACAGGCCACATATTTAACAGGCATGCTCAAAAGATGCATTTAATGTTATCGTTATCGTCGTAGAAATGGATCTGGTGAACGGATTTCGAACCCTGGGTGTGCCTGATTATATGCCACTTTACGCTAATACTCCTAGAATATATGTATCCAATTTTACTCTTCCTTTCAACTAATAGTCGAGCAGTCTGAGTTATATGACCTTCGTAGGGCAAGTGGTCAAGAGAAGGAATAAAAACAACCCCGAATTCAAAACCAGTTGCTAGAATCCCGACTGCACTACGGTGTCTACAGCCTCGTTCTTTCGACACCAACGTGCTTAACTCTTTGCCAATTTTTGGCTTTTCTTTTTCAAAACGTTCTTCCTTTCTTTCTTCTTTATTTCTTTCTTTCGTTTTTTTTCTTGTTTAACTCTTTCTTTCTTTCTAGTTTCTTTCTTTCTTTTCTTTCTTTAGTTTTTTCTCTTTCAAACTTTTCTTTCTGTCATTCTTAATGACATTTTTCTTATTTTCAACTCTTTTCTTTCTCTTCACCGTTTTATTTTCAACCGTTTTGTTTTTCTTTCTTCTTTTCATTCTTTTTCCACACTTTGGTTCGTACCTTCTTTCTTTCTTTCGTTTTTTCTTTTTCAAAAATCTTTTTCTTTCTTTCTTTCCTTCTTTCTTTCTTTCCTTCTTTTCTTTGTCTTTCAACCCTTTCTTTCTTTCCTTCTTTCTTTCTTCTTTTATTTCTCTTTCAACACTTTCCTTCTTATTTTTTTTCAACTTTAGGGTTTTTTCTACCCTTTCTTTAACAATTCTTTCTTTCTTTCTTTCTTTCTTTCTAGTTGAACCCTTTCTTCTTCATTCATTTTTTTCTTTGATTCTTATTTCCTTTTTTTTCTTTCTTTTTCAAGCCTTTCTTTTTTTCTTTCTACTTTTCTTTCTTTATCAACTCTTCGTTTTTTTCTTTCTTTCTTTCTTTTTCTTTCGTAGTTTTAAAACTTCATGGTTCTTCCAATTCTTTCTTTCTTTTTTTTTCTCTCTCTTTTCAATTTTTCTTCATTGTTCAACCTTTTCTTTCGTATTTTTTCAACTCCTTTCTTTCTTTTCACCTTTACTTTGTCAACACTTTTTTTCCTTCTTTCGTTCTTCTTTTCTTTCTTTTTCAAAACTTTATTCATTTATTTATTTCCTTCTTATTTTTTCAACTCTATGGTTTCTTCCACCCTTAACTTTTTCAAATATTTTTTCTTTCTTTCTTTCTTTCTTTCTTTCTTTCTTTTGTTTTTTAATCTATGATTCTTTCCACACACTCTTTTTTAACTCTTTCTTTCTTTTTTCTTTCTTTCTTTTTCTTTTCTTTTTTCAACTCTTTGCTTTCTTTCTTTCTATTTCCTTTTCAACATTTTACTTTCTTTCTGTCTTTCTTTCTCTCCTTTTCATCTTTAATCTTCCTCTTCTTTTTTCCCCGTTTTCAACTTACTACTCATTTCATTGTGCCACATTTTTGCTCTTTTTCTGCCTTTTTTGTTGTCCACAATTACCAATTTCTTTTGTCAGTTGATTTTTCTTTGTTTGTTTTTGGTGTCATTTACTGTTTTATTTTCCCGCCATTATTTTCCCGCCATTTTTTTCCTTTTTCCCACTTTACATTTGCGCCCTATCTTCTATCAATCTCTTTTCATTCTTCTCCTAACCAATCGTCATTTAATACCTTATACATATTGATAGGCTAAAAGCATTCAATACATATATGTACATGTATTAGACTTCGCTGCTATACCGAGTACAAACCAGCTGCTTAATCCATCCTACAGGGGGCGCTGATGAAATATAACAGCCTCGATTTCATTACGGACTAAAAATAATTCCACCACCGGTTGCAGGGATAAACGTAAATTTTCGGAAGGCGAAACGACGGTAATAAAAAACGACAAAGCCAGCAACAATTACAAAAGAAAAACAAAATCTAAAGTGAAAGTGAAAGTAAAACAACGTGATAGTGAAAGCGAAAGTGAAAGTATAGAGAAACAATGTTGACCAAAGAGACGCGTCAGAAAATAACAGCGAGGCCTAAAGGTGAAATGTATTTGTGATCGTGAATAATTCAGAATGGCTCAGGAATTCAATCAGTTTCGGTCTCGGAGATCGATCGGGTTTTAAACTAGACACAAGAAAATAAGAAACAAAAAAAAAAAGAAGAAAAATACCCATAATACTTTGCGAATGCAAGTACAGCTCTCCACCCACGATATAACATAGCATTTAAAGAGATCGCCAGTGTTTGCTCGGAAGGAAATTCAAAGTAGGATCTCAACAGATCAGAAGGTGATTTTATTCTTCTTCTTGTCTTTACATTCCAAGATAGAGTTTTCTTGCTCATACAATATTCGTTTAAAGGCCCTTTTCAGTGACCATTACTCTCAGTGTTGTTAGTTATGGCATTCGTAAGACTATGAATCTACTGCCGGATCTTTGGTCAAGGTTGAATAGCAGTGTTACATTATGAGTCTTCTTTTAGTGAAGACTAAAGGGGGGGGCATCACGAGCAGGATGTGACACAATGTCAATTTATTAATTGGAGCTTAATAAATTTGAATTCAGAGTTTTACTTCTAGACTGGTTGCCTAATCAAGGTTAAAGAGACCAGTCTGCCTTACTATTTACCCATAGCTGGAGGGAGAACGGTCGGATTAATATATTTTGTCTAAATTACTCTTTAAAGTTTTGTGTTTAAACTGTAGCGATTGTCTGACGCTGGTGTGATTTACCTGGGTTCAAAAGAGTGATTTCTTCTCCTCTCTCTCTCTCTCTCACTCTCTCTCTCTCTCTCACACACACACAACACACACACACACACACACTTTCTCTATTTATCTCTTTTGTCTCTCTCTCTCTCTCTCTCACTTTCTCTATTTCTCTCTTTCGTCTCTCTCTCCTCTCTCTCTCTCTCTCTCTCTCCCTCTCTCTCTCACTTTCTCTATTTCTCTCTTTCGTCTCTATCTCTCTCCCTATTCTTTTATGCTCTCATTCCCACTTCATTTCTCTCTCTCTCTCTCTCTCTTCACTATATCTTCTTCTTTTCTCTCTCAATAGGTGACACTACTAGCTGTGTATCTAAACAACAGCTCGGGAATTTCTCTCACTTTTCTTTTTGTTATAGCATTCACAAAACATGGACTAGACGCGTGGTGTCTCGATCCATTAAGTGGGGGTGGGCCTTGCCCTCCAACTATCAGTAAGGGTCCTCGTATTCTTTATGTACTCTTTCTCACTACCAAAGGACTTTAGTCCTATCTATTTTGTAATTTGTCATGTATGTCATTCTCCATGTGCTCAGACAATAAAGTCTGTATTGTTGTTATGTTGTACTTCTTTGTTCACATTCATTTACGTATATATTCACCTACGTTGGAAGGTTACTCAGAGCCTTTTAACGTATTATAAGAACCACACATTTAATTCGTATAAGACCATTAGAAAGTAAGGGTTACGTTACGCTCTCATTATCGGAATGGAGAGAATACGTGTCAACGTTTGTTACGTTATGGCTCTCATTTCCGAATGGAGTGATGATGTGTTCATATAGAAATATCAATTGTATACTTATCTCTGGTCTGGTACTAAATTGGAGAGGCTCGAATCTTGGTTGCTGGGCTGATGCTCAGTTGGCTGACAATTTCTTTTTTTTTTTTTTAACTTGGAACCCAACTTGGGTTGCTGGGGGACATCTTATCTTGTGCCATTTAGTTTTTAGTAATAACACAAGGCCACTTCTTTTTCTCATGGGACTTTTATTTCCCCCAAGTCACAACGGCTGAAAACAAATCTGGCTCTTTCAACGCATCGTGTCGAACTCATCTCACATTCTCACCTCTCACTTCTCCTCACACACACTTCACCACTTCTCATGGCTCGTCCAATTGAAGTAATGCATGTGGCCTATGATGATTCCCCCTAAAAACTTTTCTGTCCTAATTTATGTAAAGTTTTTAAATGCCATCCTTGGCCAGTTGAAAATGACTTAAAGAAAGTCCTGTGTTATGGAATCCTTTGGTGAGCGTAAAAGTCTATCCCGCGTATTGGTAAGGGTCCAGTGATTTCATCCTATGTCTGTCGTCCACGAAGATCCCAGTAAATATGTTCAGTAGGGTCGGTTTAAGTATTGTATCAACCTCAGAGTACTGCAAGTGATTGGCCAAGAGTTAGATCACATGATTCCGGCTTAGTCTATAAGTAGGAGTGGGCTTTTAACACACACCTTATATACGAAATTTTCTCAACAATTTACATGTCAGATCACACTCATAGCTTCCCCAATACATCAGTAAGTAAATGTAAAGTTGGCGGAGTGAAATTTTGTCGATATCAGCCGGGCAGCGAGGGAGTCTATCCCCTTTTCGTTAGCGCTAGATCAGTGAGATTGTTTTTGCTGAGGTGGAGCGTACACCTACCTTCACCTTCGCACATTATCACACAGATCAGATTAGCCAATATGTGCTAATCATGTGTTGAGTTGGCGGGGACCGGTATCGAACCAGGAACCTTGCGATTCATACGCGGGTGCTCTACCAACTGAGCTAAACCGACCCTTTAGAAAATAGGAATGATAAATTGATAAATTTTTATTATGAATTCATAATTGAATAATACATTTTTAATGAGAGGGCGACTGGAATTCGAATTCTCTCTCTATGATTCCATACTCTCTACACCCTGTCGGTGTGACCTAGAATATGGCCAATGCAGAGTGGGGTATATTGTGTATGATAAACTGCATGTGATAGTGAGGCTTTATTTCTGAATATCTGGTTAGTCTTTCATTGCTATTACTCCCAGGTTCACTCTGATATATATGTATCACTTAGCGTTCCCTTGCCTCATATGGTAGAGACGTCCCAGTATCATTGACAAGTTGATTTCACAGGAATTTCTCGGTGCTGTATCGGTGGCCGAGGCAGTATAGTTTCTGACTATCCTGCTGAAGTCCCGGTTTCGATTTCTGTCGGAGGGAGATCGTTAGTATACATCGCTGATGAGACTTAATAAAGTCAAAACAGCTGCTGTACGATGTTCTACACGCCGAGTAATTCTTTGCGAGATTCACTTGTCAATGTTATTTATCTTCTATAATTATCGAATTTTAAGCGATATGCGCATTGTAATTGCCTTCAAGCAAAAATATAAATATTAATATATACTTACGGTACTGATCGAGAGCGTTCTGTGCCTCGTGATTAATGATATATTTATTTCGTTTTCCCGTTTACAATGTTGCTTTGATAAAGACATCTTCATATGGTCGAAACAGATTTCTGTCAGCAAAACTTTTAACATCTTGTTGTTTTTTCTACAAAACTTTCTACACACACACACACACACACACGCACGCACACACACACACACACACACACACGCACACACGTATATATATATATATATATATATATATATATATATATATATATATATATATATAATGAAGAACTAAAAAAGTGTTTTCATAAAAAGTGCCCAATGCTATTATATGATAGAATTATAGACACTATATTTTAGTTACTTAATTTTCATCTTTCACTCAATATTCAGACGTTAGTGAGATAAAAGGTGTTTGAATAGCGTGAGGTGTATTTACATGGGGAAATGTTTTTGTGAGACATTTCCACGAAGAAAAAAAATAACATGCTTTGGTGTTAGTGCACTATATTTATATAATATCATAGTGTACTATAAGGTGATTGTTACCATTGGTTTCAAAGCAGTGTATTAGCCACTTATCCTCAGGAAATTTTGCTTCTAATTCTTTATTCAGTGTCTTGACATTGTCATATATTCAGTTAATTTTAAT
>CM042157.1:95723101-95760601 GCA_023376005.1 Doryteuthis pealeii | reverse complement strand
GTGGTATCTCGACACCCAGTAGGTTGTAAAATAAGACCTGTCAAACGGCGGATGAACTCTCTTGAAAAATTCAACGCCAATTATCTATCACACATATTCTAGGATGGATGTTGTTGAATCATCCATCTTGGAAGACACGCAGGAACGAGGGTGAGTCAAAAAGTAATGCCATTTTCGTTATTTCATGTGAAGTTTTTTTTTATAAAACTGAGGCCTACATTGAGACCCTAATGAGGCTCAGAGCAAGAATCCGACGAGTAAGACCCAACTTGTCCTCCTTTTGCATGACAACTCTTGACAACTGTTTTGGGGTTTTAAGGGTCAAAAATAAGACAAACGACTAGTAACAATTTATACAAATGTATTGAACAAAAGGAGTAGATATTTACAGCAAAAAAGTGGAGATTGCATCCGACCAATACAGTTACAAACTGACTCGCATTTGTTTCGTCTCAAGCCACAATTGTTCCTATTACTTATAGTAGCCGTCGACGCATTCCATTTATGTCCATAGGTTATACCACCTATAACAACAACACACAAACATCAGGACAAGGGAGACATCGCCACATTCGGGTGGACAACTTTACCGCTTCCTCCATACTCACTTTAGCATCTTCAGACTATCATCTCTTCGGCCCAATGAAAGAGGTTTTGAGAGGCAAACGTTATTCCAGTGAAGTGGGAGTGAAATCTGTAGGGAAGTAGTGGCTCAAAGAACAGTCAACAGAATTTTAAGGGCAGGGATACATGCTCTCATTCGAAGATGGAACATTGTTATTGAGAGAAACGGTGACTATGTGGAGAAGTAGGGATGTGATCCACAGAGGACCAGCTTCATTTTGATGTATGATACATGTATCTGTGTTGGTAATTATAACTGTTCAAACAAAATGGCATTAGTTTTTGGCTCACCTATGTGGAGAAGTAAGGACGTGATACACAGAGGACCAGCTTTATTTTGATGTATGATACATGTTTCAGTGTTGGTAATTATAACTGTCCTAAACAAAATGGCATTAGTTTTCGACTCACCTATGTGGTGAAATACGGATGTGATCCACAGAGGACCAGTTTCATTTTGATATATGATACATGTTCCTGTGCTAGAAGGAGGTGGCTGAGGGTCTTCATGTTCTTGGAATGACTTTTAACTATCTGATGGTGAGGTTCCAGTTCTGGAGGTCTGGGGAATGTTTAGTACCCCTTGATCCTCATTGCTCCAAGGTCCATTCTAACCCGGTGTGGTAGTACCTGTTAGGGTCCCTGCTATGGTTTAAATAGAAAAATGTGTTGATAAAAAAATTGAATATCCATTAAGAATGAATTTATTTCAAAACTTGTTCGGCAGTAAATGACCCACTGAGGTTGATATGCCATAAAACAAACCAAACCAAACCAAACCAAATGGCCAGAAAAAGGTTGATATGTCATAGAACAATACAAGCCACTAACGAACAAACTAAAAAAAGAACACATTCTAAATACAACTGGTCGTATCTATTCAATAAATATTACTAAGAAAAAAACTATTAACTTTGTTTTTATACCATTAAAGCCGTTTTGTAAAACTAATAGCGACCGTTCTACATTAAATAATTCAACCCATTTGACACTTACCACATTTTATTATCGTCTGTTTTGTTGATAGCTTTCATTTATCAACGCTTCGCGCCGCCATTTGCAATTTCTAAACCCAAAAAAGCCACAAAGAAATAACGAGAGTAAAACCTTCGACTTAATTCAATAATAATCGCTAGAAAAACAGTCACCGACAACAGAATTGTGTTGCTTTTATCTCCAATAATTTAGCAACAGTTTTTTTTTTAACGACACATTTCTATATTTTGTGAAATGATAACGTAAACACTATCAATGGCAAAATAGTCGACAGAAAGAAACAAGTAATTTTCATCCATTATAATTACTGGAAACGTGAAGCAAATAATGATGGTGATCAACAGAGAAGAGAGATTCTTCGTAAAGATATTTCGTCTTGTGTGTGTGTGTCTTTCTTTTTATGAGAAGAAAATTGAGCGAACGACTCTTGTGATTTCCTAATTTCTTGTCATTGTTTAATTCGTGAAAATACCAATTTTCCCAAATACAAAACTAAATGACAATAACAGTACATCCAATTATTAATTCACATGATTATCGGCCGACTGGGCTTCTTTTCTTTTTCTGTTTTTTTTTTTCTGTTTTTTTTTTTTTTTTTTTTTTTTTTTTTTACTTTTTTATCCGAGAACAAGGACTAAAAAAATGGTGGGAAAAATCTGACTAATGGCGTGCAAGAAACTTGGTCACGCCCAACTATTTAATAGGAAGAAATGCGCCATTTTATTTAAATCTGGATAACATCATCATTCTAGGATTTATTTTACACATAAGATTCAAAATCTATGAATACTCGTGTTCCATAATCGTACGACCGTTATCGTCTTGCAGCATTCTCTAATTAAAAATCAGACCGTCCAAGTTCTTTCCCAGTTTTGTTTTTTTGTTGAAAATTCCCATGTTAGTGGAGAGCTTTAGTTTCTGTCGTTTAATATGGAGAATAGGGAGAGGGGGGGGGAGAGTTGAGTAAAAAAGATATAAAAGCCAGTGAGGAGAATGGATTCTCTTTTTTAATTGAAATAGATCACTAAGTAGTGACCACCCCAAGCGGAGACTTTAAAAGGCTTGAATTCAGAGTTTCCCTTGTTGCCTAACCAAGGTTAAAGAGCCCAGTCTGCCCTACTATTTACCCATAGTTGGAGGGAGAGAAGTTGGGTTCATACCTTTCCCAATGGTATTAGCGCTATGGGAACTGTGGCTTCGTCCAAGATTTGAACTCGGGTCGACGAGTCCATTTCCTACGACTCTAAGCAGTATGCTACGCACCTCCCCTTTTATAACAAAACAAATAACAACATTATTCTAACCTAACTTGAGCTAGACTGACAGCAAAAAAAATGTTACTTCAAAATACCACTCTAAATCAGCCACTTCACAATCAAGAAAATTAACTCTCCCCTCCCCATAGAGCTTCGGTGTCTGTCTGTAACATCAAATTGTATCAATGATCTTATGAATATTTAAAAATTGGCTCTCGGTAATTCGTTTTTTTTTCTTTTTTGGTGTGTCCAAGATTCATAATCTTTAAACCCACTTAGGGATTAGTTGATGTTTTTAATTTAATTATAAATGTTTTGCTTTTCTTGAGTGGTTTGCTCGAATAAGTCAAATACCTGGCACGTTTTTTTTAAAAAAAAACAGATCCATTTTACACATAAATGACACCGTAACAACTATTACCAGTCCAGGTCAGAATGCACCTGCGAATAATAGCAATGAATATGTACCCACAATATCCAGTTCTGGTATTTTGCTGAGTATGAAGCGCATGGTGTAATGGTTAAAGTCATGGGAAATGGACTCGTCGCCCCGAGTTCAAATCCTGGACATGGTAATTGCATTTCACTTAGCGCTAATACTCTTGGCAAAGGTATGAATCATACTCTCCCTCCAGCTATGGGTAAATAGTATAGCAGATTGGGCTCTTTAGCCTTGGTTAGGCAACCGGTCTAGGAGAAGGAAGAAAACTTTGAATTCAAACCTGTTGAACTCCGCTTAATGAATTGACCTTGTGTCACATCCTGCTCGTGCAGAGGGGGTTGGTAAATATATATATTTTGCTGAGTCCTTACCGGATACTTGCATACCACAACTGAGTTAGAACCTCATCCCCAGAGGCAATTTATTGTCATACCCAGGATAGTCTTTTGGGGGGTATATTATCCTTCAGGAGGGGATACAATCAATGCGTACTTATTTGAACTCATTTGGACTATCGGTGGTATATATATATATATATATATATATATATATATATATATATATATACCAAACCCTCCGCATGAGCAGGATGTGACACAAAGTCAGTTTCTTAAGCAAAGTTCAACAGGTTTGAATTCAGAGTTTTCCTTCTCCTAGACCGATTGCTTAACCAAGGTTAAAGAGCCCAGTCTACCCTACTATTTATCCATAGCTGGAGGGAGAGTATGATTCATACCTTTCCCAATGGTATTAGCGCTAAGTGAAATGCAATTACCACATCCAGGATTTTAACTCGAGGCGACGAGTTAATTTCCCAAGACGTTAACTATTTCACAAAGCACTATCGGTGGTATAAGAGGTACGACAAATCACCACTTTTATTTATAGGCTTTCCCCGAATAGTAGCAGCTGCCACTTCCGTTAAAATGAGCAATCAAAACGAGACCCAAAAAGCATTTGTGCATTTAAGATCTTTTGAAACTGTCCTAGAATCTGTTGTTAATGGGATTTTCTGATTAAAGGAACACTACAACTGGATTCTCTGCTACAAGAGATTGCATTCTTCTTCTGTTTAAGATTACAAAGAATACAACTGAATTCCCTGCTACAAGAACCTACATGTTTATTCTACCTAGGATTTCAGTGAATAACCCTGGATTCCCTGCTACAAGGAGCTACACTCTTGTTCTACCTAAGATTTTAAGGAATACACCTGGATTCCTTACTACAAGGAGCTCCATTCTTATTCTATCAAGGATTTTAAGGAATACAACTGGATTCCCTTCTACAAGGATCTATACTTTTGTTCTACCTAGTATTTCAAGGAATACAACTGGATTCCCTGCTACAAGGAGCTACACTCTTGTTCTACCTAAGATTTTAAGGAATACAAGTGGATTCTCTGCTACTAGGAGATACACTCTTGTTCTACCTAGGATTTTAAGGAATACAAGTGGATTCTCTACTACAAGGAGCTACACACTTATTCTACCTGGGATTTTAAGGAATACAACTGGATTCTCTACTACAAGGAGCTACACGCTTATTCTACCTGGGATTTTAGGGTATACAACTGGATTCTCTACTACAAGGAGCTACACGCTTATTCTACCTGGATTTTAAGGAATACAAGTGGATTCTCTGCTACAAGGAGCTACACGCTTATTCTACCTGGGATTTCAAGGAATACAACTGGATTCCCTGCTACAAGGAGCTATACTTTTGTTCTACCTAAGATATCAAGAAATACAACAGACTTTCTACTACTGAGACTACACCTTGTTCTATCATTGGATTTAACAATATGAGAGGTAAACACCTAAAATGGCGACAAGAATCGTAACAACACATTTTAATTCCCGCCGAAATTAATATCGACGTCACTTCAGAGAGACCTTACTTATGCTCTAATATAGTTGTTATATTGTTTTGAAAAGAGAGCAAACAGGCTCAGATATATATATATATATATATATATATTATATATATATATATATATATATATATATATATATATAAAGAAGGAATAATGAAAATAACGTGATAAATTGCAAGCAAGGCCCGAGGTGACCGCGCAGGAATACAGCTGAGTTTCAACGCGAGCCGCAACTACCAAGTGGCCATGCTGTGATGTAATTATGTTGCGCGCCGGTACGACTTAGGAAGCGGATAAAAATATGAAAAGGCCTCGGACTGCACTTGACAGGGTTCAGAGGGTCACCAATTCAATATAGAATACAGAAAGAAGTAGCCCCGGCCGACATGATTCTGTGATGGAAATACTAAAGATGAAGTCACTTGAGATTGAATTAGTCGGAACGCTACTCAATAAATGCCCGTCTGCTAAAAGCGCACATGTGTGAATTACTATATATATATATATATATATATATATATATATATATAATATATATAAGGTGTGTCAAAAAATACCGAAATTCTTTGTACTTTTTTACACACCTTGTATTCTGAAAAAATGACGTTCCATTCATTAATTTTTTTCAGAATAAATAAGGTGTGTCAAAAAGTACCAAGTTTAAAGCTGTATTTGCTAAGATAGAAATGAAGAATGAATGGAACGTTATTTTTTCAGAATACAAGGTGTGTAAAAAAATGTGTAAAGAAGTAAAAAAAATCTCGATACTTTTTAGACACACCTTATTTATATAATAATAATAATAATAAATAAAGTCGTCAGGGGTTGCTTAAAGTCGGTATCAGCGAGGCAGCGTGGGAGTCTATCCCCTTTTCACTAGCGCTAGACCAAGGGGATTGTTTTTGCGTTTGGGGTGGTGCGCGACACCTATAATTAGCTCCTCATAGTACCGCACTGATCCTTGTGCTACTCATACGCTGAGTTGGTGAGAGCCACTATCGAACCAGGAACCTTATGATTCCTAGGCAAGTGCTGAGTCAACCCGGCCCTAAATAATAATAAAATAGTATGTAATGAATTATGTGCTGTAATATGTTTTAATGTTAATTTTTTTCATTCATAATTTTACTTGTGTAGTGATGTAATAAACCCGGAACCTTGTGGTTACTAGTCGATCGCTCTACCGACTGAGCTAAACCGTCCTACAATAATAATAATCTTATTATAATGGAGATTGTGTGTTTTTTCTGTCTGTAACCGAAACTATATTACTACTCAAGTCACAATTCCCTTCGTTATTTACATCACATTCTCCATGATTTTATTTATATTTAAACCTCAATTATTAATAAAATTGCTTCACCTTTTTATTAGTGTTGTCCATATCTACATACAAATAACATGCAATTGTATTTATATATACAAAAAATAGCGGTTTATAGTGTGAATGGGAAGGCTAATTTGCATATTGATATTAAAAATTTTATTTTATTAAATATGTGCTTAGTATTATTGATTTCTAATTATTTGGTTTTATTTTAATGAATATAAGCAAAAATCTCTTCAATGAATCTTTAATGAAATCCATTAACAAAAAAAAATAACTGTCATTTTATTCTTTATTTCCTAATTTAACTAAATAGTTAAATAAGTAAAATTCAGCAAGACGGGAGTGATAGAAGAGTATGTTTCACAGTTTCTTTTTTCGATTATATCCACATCCCTATTTCAAATCTTTTTATTTTCATTCTTATTCAGTTTCATTTGCCTTTATAATTTAATATATACTTTAATACATAAAATTGAAATACTTGCACCCGAAGGGTGATATATGGGCTAGTCCTTATACACAGCCCAGTAGTATTAGTTGGATGAAGTGTACAAAGAATGGTATACACACATTCTTTTGCAGGAGAAAATAAAATGAAATTTTCCGGAAAAAGAAAACTCGAAGATTTGTCGCTTCAAACCTGCCTCGTCACTCCAATTGGTAAAATTGATAAAACCAAGTCCGACTGTAATTTTTCCACGCCAGTTCTATAAATTTTTCGCCTCGTCAGTCGACTCAAAAAGCCAAATCCGACCGTGAATTTTCTCGCTCGCCAGACGCTTTTATTTACCTGCTGGCCTTGGGTGGCGACCCGTGATGCTTAAGAACGGAATACTAGTGGCCGAGCAGTCCATGACATGCAACACTCTACTTTGTACTACTTAGGCTAGACGGACGATCGGAGATCCCACTCCGATCAATCGGCTGGTTACGTCAAGCCCTAGCACCTATATGATTGTCCTGGATTTTTTTTTTTTTTTTTGGGGGGGTCTTACCACTCTGTCGACAGGTCAGGTACTCAGTAATCATTTAGCAAGATTAGCATAGTCTGAGAGGCTCCCAGTGGTGCTACCTGTTAGGGTCCCATCTATGGGTTAAATAGTAAAAAAATGAGTTTTAAAACATTGAGTTAAAAAAATGAGAGAATGTCAACACTTGTTCGGCTATTTTATACCGATGGCGTCTTGTTTTAATAAAACATCTTCGGCATAAAATAACCCATCAAAATGCCGTAAAAAAGCAACCAATCAAACAACCAACTATAATTGAGCGCCTCAAGTGGTATAATGGTTAGCGAGCTCAGCTACCATTCCCTTGTGAGTTCGATACTCACCGGGCTCCCTCATATTTATTGTCCTGTTCAAGACTAAACTTAGTGAATATCTCCAGTTGTAACTTGACTTACGAGTGTCCCAAATTACGAGTTTTCGACTTACAAGCTGTCACTAAGTCAATTTTATGCTTCGTGTTACGAGTAAATAATTGAGGTACGAGCCAACTTCTGATACGCGTATGTTAATAAGCTCATAAAAAAACATTTCTAAATCTCCAATTAGTTCACTAAAACTTTTCCAAATTTCAAATAAGTTCACTAAAAATATTTCTAAATATTTCAAAAGTTTTTAAATTTATTAGACCAAAGTAAAATTATGAATAAAAAATTAACATTAAAACATATTACAGCACATAATTCATTACATTCTATTTTATTATGGTTTTAGGGCCGGATTAGCTCAGCACTTGCCTAGGAATCGTAAGGTTCCTGGTTCGATAGTGGCCCTCACCAACTCAGTGGATGAATAGCACAAGTGTCAGTGCGGTACAGTGATGAGCTAATAGTGTGTGCTGGTCTGTGGACGTGGGTGTGTGTTTTGCATTTGTCTTCTCGTTGTATATTTGTTGCGTTATAAATTCTCTATTATGTATGTTGCGTGTGTGTGTGTGTGTGTGCATATACATGTACGTGTGTGTATTGGTTGTGGATTTATTGTATTAGGAACTCTGCGCTAGGTTCGGTTATGCTATTGATCCCTGGGCGCAGTTTAGCTATTGGTATTGTCTCTTTAATTCGAAGGTTATATATATATATATATATATATATATATATTATATATATTATTACCTGTTAGGGTCCCATCTATGGGTTAAATAGAAAATTGTTTACAAAAGAGTTAAAAATAATTTTTCTCCAAACTATCGTTATGAATTTTTCAAGATTTTGCCGGCATTAAATGACCCACTATGATTGATATGCCGTAAAACAAACAAACATATATATATATATATATATATATATATATATATTATATATATATGTGTGTGTGTGTGTGTGTGTGTGTGTGTGTGTATTTCTTTGATGATAAAGTTCACAAGTAATGGGCATCCATCGAGGATCGAACTCGCTATTCAGTAATAATTCATCTGTGAGACTAGCTTCCTCGCCATTTTAAAGTCAGTGACTCACTCTGTGTGTGTGTGTGTGTGTGTGTGTGTGTGTGTGTGTGTGTGACTCGCAAGGCTAGACAATTTACCGTTGGACTTGGCTTTTCAAATTGACTAACGTGACGATAAACTATGCAACTGGTGCGGCGAGAAATTTCACGGTCTGCTTTGGTTTTACTAAATTTACACATACATTTCATTGTACATTTCTTCAGCGATGTACTACTGGTTGTGTTATAGTGACATATAAGAATCCAAACAAAATAATATATAAATCGTGTTTATAGAGAAGAGCTATTTTGTTATTTGCTGTAGAGAAATAAATAAAGAAAAGAGACGCCAACAATACAAACTTTTCCGTTGAGAGGTTGTTATCAACGGCAAATAAGCCGACTCTACACGGTTTCTGTTTATAATGAAATAAAAACGACACGTTTGTGATTTACATTGCTTGTAAGCAACAAGAAGTCAGAGATAAAACATTTAGAGCGAACGGGGGCGTCCCTTAATGCTGTTAAAATGTGTTCAGTTGCTTGCCCTGACAAATACAATGGAATATCAGAATCACTTGTGTAGGAGCCGCTCGAGATATGAAACGACGCACAGGTGTACAAATTGAAAAAATATGAGAGGCAGAGAGATGTGGAGAGGGAGGGAAAGAGGGAGAGAGAGAGGGAGAGGAGAGAGGGAGAGAGAGAGAGAGAAAGAGATACAGAGGCAGAGAAAAGAGACAGAGACAGAAATAAAGTGAAAGAAAGAGACAGACTGACTGAAAGAGAGAAAGAGCGAGAGAGGGGGGTTAGAGTTAAGTATATAGACAGAAAGATAGAGAAATTGAAAGAGAAATGGATAGATAGATAGATAGATAGAGAGAGAGCGAGTGAGAGAGAGAGAGAGAGTGAGAGAAAGAGAGAGAGAAATAACGAGAGACAAAACGGAAGTAAATGGAAAATGAGACAAAGATAGAGAACGACAGAGAGAGAGAGAGAGAGAGAGAGAGTAATAATGAGAGACAAAAACGGATCTAAAAGGCAATCGAGATAGAGAGAGAGAGACAGAGAGAGAGTTAGAGAGACAGAGACAGAGAGAGAAAATGCTGATGAGAGAAATGAAGAGAAGAGAGAGAGAGAGAGAGAGAGAGAGAGAGAGAGAGAGAGAGAGAAAGACCGTCGTTGACTTGTCGATACAAAATGGCCGTCGTTCGGGCTCTGCGAAAAATTATTGCTTGCGCATGCGCTATGGGGATTGTGGCTTAGTGAACGCGCGAAAACGATGGCATGGGGTGTCGCAAGACACTTTTCCCGCTTAAAGTGATACGCGGTATTATTCCCAGTGACAAGCGCGGAGAGAAATTGTTAGTAACGCTCACGCAGATCCACCGGGAACGCGCGAGATTTCAGCTTTTATCTGCTTCGTTTTGATCTACGGTGACGTTAGGCAATTTATAAGGCGAGAGAACAATAAATGCATCTGTTATATATATATATATATATATATATATATATATATATATATATATATATATATGCTTCTCATATATATATATATATATATATATATATGCTTCTCATATATATATATATATATATATATATATGCTTCTCATATATATATATATATATATATATATATATGCTTCTCATATATATATATATATATATATATGCTTCTCATATATATATATATATATTATATAATATATATATATATATATATATATATATATATATATATATATATATATATGCTTCTCATATATATATATATATATATATATATAATAATATATATATGCTTCTCATATATATATATATATATATATATATATATTATATATATATATATATATATATTATATATATATGCTTCTCATATATATATATATATATATATACTATATATATATATATATATATATATATATATATATATATATATATATATATATATATATATATATATATATGCTCTCATATATATATATATATATATATATATATATATATATAGAAAGAAAGGAGGAATGAAAACATCACACAATGCTGTTAAAGAAGAAACAATTTATAATATAATCATAGCTGATACTGATCAATATTTCGATTTTACAAAAATCATCATCAGAGCTCATTCACTCCCGTAGTTGTTTGGGTCGGAGAGGAAAGTCAAAATGAGTTTACAAAACAAAAAACCTTAATACTGCAAAAAACGAAAGACGTTACAATGTTTTTTGTTTTGTAAACTCATTTTGACTTTCCTCTCCGACCAAACAACTACGGAGTGAATGAGCTCTGATGATGATTTTTGTAAAATCGAAATATTGATCAATATCAGCTATGATTATATTATAAATTGTTTTCTTCTTTAACAGCATTGTGTGATGTTTTCATTCCACCTTTTCTTACTCATATTGTCGGATTAATTTCCTTTCTTTTACTTATATATATATATATATATATATATATATATATATATATATATATATATATATATATATATATTACCACAGTGTATGGTTGACACTATCTCGCTTGATGAGACAATAGTAAGCCAATATAAACGACATTCAAAGGAGAGTGCTTAATATGTGTGAGATGATAATAATAATAATAATAATAATAATAATAATACTAAATATATATTTTTCGAAATCTTTTTACTGCCAGAAGATTGCTCTGTTTTAAACGAGCATGGAAATAAATGGCTGCAGATAAGCTTCCATGCAAGTAGATATATTCCAAAACGAATATATATATATATATATATATATATATATATATATATATATATATATATATATATATATATATATATATATACATTTTTTTTTGTCTGTTTAAACAATCATGTTTAAACGATCATGAAAACAATGGCAGCTGGCATACAACTAAATTCATACTAAGACTAATATATATATATATATATATATATATATATATATAAGGATATCTACTGAGTCAGACGAACCCTACTATTAGTTTCGCATAAAGCTCTTCAGGGCTAAAATCTGACTCAGATTTTAGCCCTGAAGAGCTTTATGCGAAACTAATAGTAGGTTCGTCTGACTCAGTAGATATCCTTATTACTTGGCTCTACTTAGGTATCGAGCACTTTTTACAAATTAGCTTCTCCTAGCGGTTATATGAATATATATATATCTTATATACATATATATACATATAAATTGTTTTTTCTTTTGGCCAAATACTATACCAATAGATTATTTTTTGTTGGTACGAATATCTTGGTCTTTTCTTTTTTTCAAAAATTTTTTTCTTCCTGGTTGATGTTTGGTAGTATATTTTTACAATCAAACTCTCTGCCGGGTTTTTCTCTCCGCAAGCATCTACCAACACGCTTGGTATATTAAATATATATATATATATATATATATATATATTTATATGTATATATATATATATATCTATATATATATATATTATATATGTATGTGTGTGTGCGTACGTGCTTGTGTATGAATATATATTATATATATAATATATATATATATATATATATATATATATATATATAACATGTTTGTGTGTACATGTGTATACAACAGTGTATGGTTAACACTATCTGAATTGAGACTGTGATAGAGAAATAATAATAATAATAATAATAATAATAATAATAATAATAATAATAATAATAATAATAAATGCTTAATCTATCAGTAAATCTGGGAGAAAAATAGTCAAAAACAGACTTTCCTACTAATTCAGTGCTAAAACAAGAGTACGGCTGATGAAACTTTCATCAGATGATCACTTTTTGGTCATGTCTGGTTTCGGGTCCAGTACATCATCACAACGTTGAATTATATATATTGTTGTTGTAGGGGGTTCACGTATGCTTCTTAGTTGATAAATGTTTTTCTATTTATATATTTCTATAATATATGTTATTCTGGATTTAATATGAAGCATTATGCGTGAAACAGTATATATAGATGCCAAAAAGGATAGATAAGCCATTCAATTCGTTCTGAAGAAGAGATGTAACATCCACGAAATATTTACGAAATAAAACGAAATATAATTTCAAAAACTGACTTTCTTATATTTCACACCTAATGATTCATACTAAATCGCATATATTATAGAAATATATATATATAAATACATACACACACACACACACACACACACACACATATATATATATATATATATATATATATATATATATATATAAATGCACAAGGTGTGTCAAAAAGTATAGATAGTTTTTTAAAGTTTTTGACACACCTTGTATTCTTAAAACATTTACGTTTCATTAATTGTTCAGTTCTATATTGGTAAATACAGCTTCAAACTCGGTACTTTTATGATACACCTTGTATTCTGAAAAAAATTAACGTTCCATTTATTGTTCATTTCTATCTTGGTAAATAAAGCTTCAAACTCGGCACTTTTATGACACACTTTGTATTCTGAAAAACAATAACATTCCATTCATTGTTCATTTCTATCTTGGTAAATACAGCTTCAATCTTGATACTTTTGTGACACAATTTGTATATATATATATATATATATATATATATATATATATATATTTAATGCGTGTAATTATCTAAATTATTCTCAAATGACAATCTTAAGAGGCAACTCTATTTTAAATACCACAAAACTTTATTTTCATTTTGCCAAGCAAACTACGTGATGTTCCCCATTCGCGCACTTCTCTAAGTTTTCTTTTTTTTTCTCACATTAGAATCAGTTTGGCTGCCTATTCTGTTGACCATACATAGACGCCGTGTCTGAATACACAGGGGCGTACTCGTATATCAATTGAACATTATTATCATTATACGAAAGATGTATAAAATGGCTAAAATTCAAGTGGTATTATTATTATTATTATTATTATTATTATTATTATTATTATTATTAAAGTTTTTTCAGCGTTAAATGATGGTATTTCACTGGAGTCTGAATGACAACTTGTCTCCTCGGTTTTCCAGGACTCTTCTGAGTATTCTAGCCGATTACAGCAATGCAGTTGTCGGGATGGTCTCAATTCTTCCTCTGATTTCCAGATCCCCGTCTTTTTTCCACGCTTTTTGGGACCGTTCCAAATTATTATTATTATCACTAGCAAATATATGCACCCTCCGGGTGCAAGTATTTTAGTTTTGATATAATAAAATATCATATTAAATTAGAAAAGCTAATGAAACTGACTAAGAATGCAGATAAAAAGATCTGCAACAGAGGGGGTATGATTGAAAAAGAGAACAACTTTGAAACTAACTATCCCATCATTTTCCATTACTCCCCTCTTTCATTGGTAAATTTTCCTAATTAACTATTTAGTTAAAATAGGAAGTAAAGGATAATATTTACAGTTATTTCTTCTTGTAAATAAATTTCTTTTAAGATTTATCCACGAGATTTTGTTTATATTTCTTAAGATAAAACCAAACAATTAGAAATCAATAATACCAAGCACATATTTATTAAATAAAAATTTTAAATATCAATATGCAAATTAGCCTTCCCGTTCAAACTGTAAACCGCTATTTGTTGTAATATAAATACAATTGCATGTTATTTAGTACGTAGATATGGTCAACAGTATTAATAATGTAAAACAATTTTTATTAATAACTGAAGGTTTAAAAGAATGAAATCATGGAGAATTTGAAGTAAATAATTAAGGGAATTGTGACTTGAGTAGTAATATAGTTTCGGTTACAGACAGAAAAACACACAATCTCCATTATAATAAGATTATTATTATTATTATTATTATTGTTGTTGTTGTTGTTGTTGTTGTGATGTTTTCACACCAGCGTTAGCTGACGGTCTTTCGCTGGAGTCTGAGTGACAACAAGTCTGCTCAGGTCTCTTGGACTTTTCTGGGTATTCTAGCTGATTTCAACAATGCTATTTTCTGGATCGTCTCAATTCCCCCTCAGGTTTCCAGTTCCACCAGTCTTTTTCTCCAGGAGTTTTGGGACCGTTCCCAGCACACCAACTACTGTTGGTATATCTTTCATCTTCCTATTCCACAGTTTTTTCAATTCCCTAGTAAGGTTCAGGTATTTGTCTATCTTTTCGTTTTCCATCATCTTCACTGTAACCTGCTGGAACTGCAAAATCTAGCAGATGATAAGTTCCTTTTTTTTGTCAATCAATACAAGCTCTTGGCTTCTACCTGGGATAAGGTGATCCGTCTTAATCTCAAAATCCCAATGGATCTTATGCGTTTCATTCTCAAGAACAGATTTTGGTTTATGCATATACCATATTATTGTATGATCAAAATGTAGTTTTTTGGCATAATTCCCATAGGATCACTTTCCCAACCCAGTCGTGCCTACCTTTGTATTCTCGTTGTACTAGTTTGCTATATTCACTTAGCTACTGATCTCATCTTTATCACTTCACAATCAACATTTACACTTTTTGCTTTGATATAATTTGTTCTTATGGCATTGTTTTGTACAGCAATTATTAGTGATTCAGTTTCTCTCGTTAGGTTTCCTTTTCTTAACCATGTCCAAGTTTTTTCATGTGCATCATTCTGAATCTGTGTATATACCATAATATGATAATTTGATAATTAAAACGTTTGATATGTTTATTTAAGAGCTATTGCAAAATAGTTCAATATGTAAAAAAAATATAATAATCTTGATTTAACTGTCTCTCACTCTTTTTTTCTTTCTTTTCCTCTTTTGTTCTTTTCATTATGTTTGATTGAAATAGGTTTGCGTTATCGCTTCCGCGATCATGTCCTCTTTCTAAGTTTCCATGTGTCTCACTCTTTCCCTTACCCTCTTCTTTCTTTCTTTCTTTCTTTCTTATCATATTATTTCAATGAAGTATGTCCCTTTTCTCCCCTTTCTTTTTTTATAATAAAAACGGAATTATTCATTGTTCAGCTGAGGTGACGACACTCATCAGAAATAAGGATTCGGTGGATAAGCAACACCACATAAACAGGATTTACATTTTTGCATTTCATTTAATTTTTAACCAGAGGATGTTGTGTGATGATAACGGTCGTACTTTTAAGGAACACGAGTATAAATATATAGATTATTAAATAGAATGAATTGGAGTGAAATCTTCTTATTATAATGGAGATTGTGTGTTTTCTGTCTGTAACCGAAATTATATAACTACTCAAGTCACAATTCCTTTAGTTTTCTACGTCACATTCTCCATGATTCTATTTTTATTTAAATCTCAAATATTAATGAAATTGTTTTTCATTATTGATACTAATGACCATCTCAACCTACTAATAACATGCAATTGTATTTATATATACAACAAGATAGCGGTTTACAGTGTGAACATAAATGCTAATTTGCATATTGATATAAAAAAAATCTGATTTTAATAAATATGTGCTTAATATTATTGATTTCTAATTGTTTGTTTTTATCTTAATGAATATGAGCAAACATCCCGGTGATAAACCTTAAAATAAATCCATTAACAAGAATAAATACCTGTAATATTATTCTTTACTTTCTATTTTAACTCAATAGTTAAATTTGGAAAATTTCGCAATGAAAGACGGGGGTGTTGGAAGAGTAAGTTTAAGTTGTTCTGTTTTTTATTATACACCTCCCACTCTGTTTCAAATCTTTTTATCTGCATTCTTATTTAATTTCATTAGCCTTTCTAATTTACTATATTTTATTACATTAAAACTTAAATACTTGTACCCGGAGATTGCATATATTTGCTTGTAAAAATAATTTGTTTTTAAAAAGTTATGTGGTTTCACGTAATTTTATAAATTTAATATTATGTGTCCAGTCAACGGGGCATAGAATACGCTGACTATATTCCATACAGATGGGGAATATCCCCACCACCACAAAAAAGGTGTGTCCTGGGTATGACACTAAACTGTTGGTGAGGCTGCAGTTCTGTTGACAAAAACGCACTCTATCCCGTTCAGCTCAGAGTCTCTCGCCTACTCATGGTCCAATCTTAAAATTATTTATATGGTTGGAAAGAAAAGAAAATAATCTTTCTAAATATGTAATTTGTATGAGTCTTTATCCATTGAATTATTTTTACAGTGAGTTTAAAAAAATATTTTGCTTCGGACAGCCGAATATTCTTATTCCTATCAATATTCTTATTTCTATCTTAAAAATATTCATCTGGTTAGAAATAAAATAAAATAATCTTTCTAAATATGTAATTTGTATGTTGTGAAAAAAATCTTAACCTCTAGATATAAAACCAATCAATCAATCATAACCAATACTAAGCGGACCTAAGAATAATGGCCACAAAGTGTATTCCGCGATCCAGAATTGAAGCCTCACTACCACATACACACACACACACACATTATATATATATATATATATAATTATATATATATATATATATATTTTTTTTTTTTTATTTTTTTTTTTTTTTTTTTAAATAACCATGGGTATCGTGTTATGGACCATTTCCACTCGCGAGTATGTTCACGAGCTTCTTCAGATCACTGATATCAGTGATCTGAAGAAGCTCGTGAACATACTCGCGAGTGGAAATGGTCCATAACCACGATACCCATGGTATTTAAGGCCTTTTATTCCCAAATAAATTTGCTCTGTTACAATAATTAAACATTGAGCTCTCATACGGAACCTGAACTCTACAACAAACTACGGGTAGAGAATTAGGACCAGCCAAGAATCACCTTGTACCAAGAAACTTGGTACCGCACCAAAGTATATATATATATATATATATATATATAATATATATAGGTATATGTAAAAACAAAATTTCTTTTGCGATGAAACAAAGAATATATATATATATATATATATATATATATATATATATATAAGATTATTTATTGAAATGCCGACACCTGTTTTGATCAAGAGTTTGTCCTTATTTACATTGTATCTTATTTACTATTATGTTAAATACATCTTATTATAATGGAGATTGTGTGTTTTTCTGTCTGTAACCGAAACTATATCACTACTCAAGTCACAATTCCCTTTGTTATTTACGTCACATTCTCCATGATTTTATTTTTATTTAAACCTCAATTTCTAATAAAAATGTTTTACATTATTAATACTGTTAATCATATCTACAAATGAATAATATGCAATTGTATTTATATATACAACAAAATAGCAGTTTACAGTGTGAACTGGAAGGCTCATTTGCATATTGAAATTAAAAATTTGATTTTAATAAATATGTGCTTAGTATTATTGATTTTTATTCGTATGGTTTTATCTTAATGAATATGATAAAAGATCTCTTCAATAAATCTTAAAAGAAATCGATTAACGAGAAGAAATAATTCTGATTTATTCTTTACTTCCTATTTTAACAAAGTTATTAAATTAGGAAAATTTAGTAATGAAAGACGAGAGTGATAGAAGTGTAAGTTTCAGTTGTTCTATTTTTCGATTATACACCCCTCTGTTTCAAATCATTTTATCTGTATTCTTATTTAGTTTCATTAGCCTTTCTAATTTAATATATTCTATTACATTAAAACTTAAATACTTGCACCCGGAGGGTGCATATATTTGCTAGTAATAATAATAATGATAATAATAGTAATAATAATAATAATAATAATAATAATAATAATAATAGATAAACATGAAATTTAAGTATATAAAGTGGTCTTCTTCGGGGCAAAATATTTTGATATTTGAAAATAAAACTGTGTGAATACAGAGAATCTTGACGTGTTCGAAAAAAATAATCTTTTTGAAAATTTAATGATATTTAAACTTATTTTATAAAATGATACATGTCACTGAACATTCTCCATAAACTTTCAAATTTCGGTTTGAAAGTTTATGGAGAATGTTCAGAGACATGTAACATTTTATAAAAATAAGTTTAAATATTTTGTATATTCTTAACCTGCGTATGAATCATAATACAGAAAACTGTTGAGTCAATGTATGCTTCTTTGTAAAAATATATACAATGTTATTGGGAATGTTTTTAGTAACATTAGAAGCATTGAAAATATAAGAGGAACAAGAAATATTGCACTCGGTCTGTGTACAGAAGCCTTTGCAAAAGGGTGGAGGTTACACGAAATATTGGATATAATAAATAAGATCAAAAGCAATACAACGTTCATCATTTAGATTTTTTTTTTGTTCCTCATATTTTCCGATGCTTTTAATGTAACCAAAAACGGTCCCAATAACATTATATATATATATATATATATATTATATATATATATGTGTGTGTGTATGTGTGTGTGTGTGTGTGTGTCTGTGTCAGTGTGTGTGAGTTTGTGTGTGTGTGTGTGTGTGTGTGTCATCCCAAGGTTATGTGTGAGTTGATGTGTGTGAAAAGCGATAGTCTCACTTCAAACACCCGTCCCACATTAACCTGTCAAAGGGAGGCCTCAATCACGCGTCGTGTGTCCCCACGTCGGTATTTCTCAGTTCGCCGGTCCTGACATTTTCAGTGGAACCCATCTTCCACTTGCAATCAAATCTGACCTCTCCACGTGTCATGGAGAGTGAAATTACTCGAGCCTGTCCGCCAAACTGACTGATCCCCCTCCCCTGCCAGATTTGCCCTAATTAACTGCACGGACCCTGTCCACAATGTTAAACTCTCTTGCTGCTTCCTGACTCCCTTCAATACCGACTTATTTTGTGATGACTTTACCGAAGCACACTTGATTTTTCTGGCAGACCAATGACATCCGATGACACCGTATTATATATATTGGCAGCAAGTTTAAATAAATTTTGTTGAATAGCATGGAATATTTCTTCTTGATGATCATCAATTGCTTATTCATGTCGTTTTTCCTTTATCTGGATATCTAGGAAGTGTATAGTATCACTCATTGTCCCGAGAAAGTCCTCCGTGCAGCATCCAGTATCTGCACGGAGCTAGTCTATTTAGGTCTTTGCTGGACAACCCGCACCAATATGTCTATGTGCTGGTTTCCACAGAATGCCGTAACTTATGAGTTCATCCTTACTTCTCCAGCAGTGTCTTGTTCGTCTTACTCGGGTGGTTTGTATGATGGGGGCAGGTGCCTGTACTATACACTTCCTCGATATCCAGTACTGAAGCCTCACCATTTTTCGTCAGTGCTTCTATATGAATTATCATTCTAATAATGACTTCACTTTTAAAGTAATCGAAATTTGATTCTCGTCTTCCGGATTGTTATGAATCAAAGCTACGAAGAAATGCGAGATTGATACCGTTTTTATTCCTAAATTATTAAGGTTTTTTTTCAATAATGGTTGTAGCTGAATTGTTGGGGAGAATGATACTCCTCCAAACCATAAAAAATATTATTAACAACCAAAAAAACAACACTCACACAAGGTCCAATGCTGGTGGGTACACCATTCAATGTTTGGATTGCAACAAACAATACATAGGAGAGACGTCCAGACATATTGACCAACGAATCCGAGAACACAAGAGAGATATCAGAAATGGCCAAATGAACAACCCACTCACAAAACACATCTCAGAAATTAACACCGTCCCATACTCACACCTTAAAAAATATATTTGACGTCATATTTCAAACCGTCCACTTTTTTCAAACCTCAACTTTTTTTAAAAAGACTGAATAACAAGGACTACCACTCGCTTTTCTCGTTATTCTGTGATAAAAAAATTCTTATTACTTTCCATATACCAACAAATGCCCTTAAGATGATCTAATTAATAGATCGAAACACTGCAGCGTCGGCCAATAAACTCACCACTTAATCCATCTAAACCTGTGTTTTTTCATTTTTCTTAATATACTACATACCGTCGGATTCACTTCCTTTTCTTCACACACACACACACACATATATATATGTATATATTTATATATATATATATATATATATATATATATATATATATACTAGCAAATATATGCACCCTCCGGGTGCAAGTAATTAAGTTTAAATGTAATAAAATATTAGATTAAATCAGAAAGGCTAATGAAACTAATTAAGAATTCAGATAAAAAGATTTGAAACGGAGGGGGTATAATCGGAAAATAGAACAACGAAAACTTACTCTTTCATCACTTCCGTTTTTCAATGCTAAATTTTCATAATTTAACTATTTAGTTAAAATAGGAAGTAAAGAATAAAATTACAGTTATTTCTTCTTGTTAATGTATTTCTTTTAGGATTTATCCTCGGGAATTTTGCTCATATTCTTTAAGATAAAACCAATCAATTAGAAATCAATAATACCAAGCATATTTTTATTAAAATCAGTTTTTTTAATATCAATATGCAAATTAGCTTTACGTTTACACTGAAAACTGTTATTTTGTTGTATATATAAATACAATTGCATGTTATTAGTATTTAGGTAAGGCCAACAGTATTAATAATGTCAAACAGTTTTATTATTAATTAAGGTTTAAATAGAAATAGAATCATGGAGAATGTTACGTAAATAACTAAGGAAATTGTGACTTGAGTAGTAATATAGTTTCGGTTACAGACAGAAAACACACAATCTCCATTATAATAAGATATATGTGTGTGTGTGTGTGTGTGTGTGCATTGTGCGCGCACGTGCACACTTCAGATTTGAAATATAGATCCAAAGTGAAAAGATATCTCTATTCTTTATTTGAAGCCATAATTTTTGTCAAGGACAAAGTCATGTTGCTATAAAAGCATTTTTTCATCTTTTTATTCGTTCCGCGATTTCGCAGATTAATACTTTTTGGGCTTCTTTCCCTTGAAGGCCTCTCAAATCACTCACACACACACACACACACACACACACACACACCACACACAAATATATATATATATATATATATATATATGTATAATAAATTCAATCGATATATCGACCACTAAAAATAAATCATCACTCGTATTACAAATCACTTCCTCAACTACAAAACGCGTCCACCGCTGCCGTCCCTTGCTCTACCCTGAACAGTTACCGACAACCCCCACCCCGCCCCGCTTTTTACCGTTTCCTTGTTCGTATAATTGTTGCTGCTTCTGTTGACGAAGTCTCACCGGATATGCATCGAAGCAATCGGAGCCCTTGACTTCATTCTTCGTCAAAACGGCTTACGAGCCCCATTACCAGCAGCAGTGACACCTTCTTCTTCTTCTTCTTCTTCTTCTTCTTCTTCTTCTTCTTCTTCTTCTTCTTCTATAGTTTTCGCAGCAGTAGTAAACAGGAGAGAGAGTGTAGTAGAAGAAGAAGGAGATATAGGAGGAGGACAAGGAGACGAAAGGGGAGGAGGAGAAGGAGGGTGAGGATAGAAACGAAATTGAAGGAGAGGATGGAGTAATAGTAAGAGGAGGTTGAGATGGGTAGGAATCGAAATTGAAGAAGAAGAAGAAGAAGAAGAAGAAGAAGAAGAAAGAGGAACACAACAACAACGTGAAAAATAAAAGAAGAAGAAGAAGAAGAAGAAGAAGAAGAAGAAGAAGAAGAAGAAGAAGAGGAGGAGGAAATGTAGAAAAAAGAAAGAAAGAAAGAAAGAAAGAAGAAGAAGAAGAAGAAGAAGAGGAGGAGGAAGTGTAGAAAAAAGAATAAAAGAAAGAAGAAGAAGAAGAAGAAGAAGAAGAAAAGAAGAAGAAGAAGAAGAGAGGAGGAGGAGGAGGAAGTGTAGAAAAAAGAATAAAAGAAAGAAGAAGAAGAAGAAGAAGAAGAAGAAGAAGAAGAAGAGGGAGGAGGAGGAGGAGGAGGAAGTGTAGAAAAAAGAATAAAAGAAAGAAGAAGAAGAAGAAGAAGAAGAAGAAGAAGAAGAGGAAATGTAGAAAAAAGAAAGAAAGAAGAAAAAGAAAGAAAGAAGAAGAAGAAAGAAGAAGAGAAGAAGAAGAAGAAGAAGAAGAAATGTAGAAAAAAGAAAGAAAGAAAGAAGAAGAAGAAGAAGAAGAAGAAGAAGGAAGAAGAAGAAGAAGAAGAAAGAAAATTTTCCCATTCATGCCTTCATTCTCATCATTCGGATTCCTTTAGAGGAATTGCCAAGTTGTCAGAATGATAATGTTCAACGTTCGTTCTTTCTAAAAAATAAGAATCTTGAAGGGTTTCGATTCCACTCATCTAATATTTCATCGATTTTATTTACTCATACATCTAATTATATATATATATATATATATATATATATATTATATATATATATATATATATAGAGAGAGAGAGAGAGAGAGAGAGAGAGAGAGAGAGAGAGAATCTTAGTGTGCATGTAAAAAGAACGTCAGTAAACGTGGTCAACTATTTTTTTCATATTCATATTTTTACAAAACTTTTTTTTAAGAATTTAAGATTTATCATTCTGATTGATTCTTTTTTAAAGCAAATCTTTTTAGGTTTCGTTATTATATATACTAGCAAATATATGCACCCTCCGGGTGCAAGTATTTAAGTTTTAATATAATAAAATATCATATTAAATTAGAAAGGCTAATGAAACTGAATAAGAATGTAGATAAAAAGATTTTGAACAGAGGGGGTATGATTGAAAAATAGAACAACTTTGAAACTAACTCTTCCATCATTTTCCGTTCCTCCCGTCTTTCATTGGTAATTTTTTCTAATTAAACTGTTTAGTTAAAATAGGAAGTAAAGAATAATATTACAGTTATTTCTTCTCGTTAAGGGATTTCTTTTAAGATTTATTGAAGAGATTTTTGCTCATATTCATTAAGATAAAACCCAAACAATTAGAAATCAATAATACTAAGCATATATTTATCAAAATCAATTTTTTAAGTTCAATATGCAAATTATCCTTCCCATTCATACTGTAAACCTCCATTTTGTTGTATATATAAATACAATTGCATGTTATTAGTATGTAGATATGGTCAACAGTCTTAATGATGTAAAACAATTTTATTAATAATTGAGGTTTAAATAAAAATAAAATCATGGAGAATGTGATGTAAATAACAAAGGGAATTGTGACTTGTATAGTAATATAGTTTCGGTTACAGACAGACAAACACACAATCTCCATTATAATAAGATATATATATATATATATATATATATAGAGAGAGAGAGAGAAGAGAGAAAGATAAACCTACTTAAGTTTTGCCCTAGGATCAGGGTTAACTCCAACGAATTAATTAAAAGGATTAATCAATTTGGTTCATAAATAATTAATCATTTTAATTAATTCGTTGCGGTTAATACTGATGATCCTTGGGGGGAAATTAAGTAGGTTTTCAGAGCCTATAACTTTTACTATATCCACTCTACTAATGGATTGAGCACTATATTCTATATAAAGCCTCTTATTTATCGCAAGTCGAATTTGTGACTGACTCGATATTATATTGCCCAGTAAGTCTCTCTCTCTCTCTCTCTCTCTCTCTCTCTCTCTCTCTCTCTCTCTCTCTCTCTCTCTCTCTCTACATGAACCATATGTTCGCCATCCTCTGCAATGGTTTGGTCATTTCAGGAGGATGGACAATGGCCCAAAAAACAATTGTATAGCAAATTAGTAAAAAAAACTCTCGCTCATTTCAAAGACGTCTGCGAGAGAGACATGAGGACATGGCACATTGACATAAACACATGAGAGATCGCTGCAGAAAACCGAGTAGCCAGGCGCCTCAATGTCATGCAAGGTACGAAGAGGGGTGAGGTGGAGTGGAGAGTAGCCACCCAAGCAAAGAAAGCCAGAAGGAAGGAGAGAAAACACTACGGCAAGAATCACCCTTTGTATGCAGACAATGCAGCACTAACGGTCACTCAAGGATTGGCCTGTTCACCAAATCGCACAGATACAGATTTTAAAAAAACTTATTTTGGGGGGTGGGGTGAGACTACGCCATCGTCTTTAGTGAACGGAAGGATGCTAACAATATATATATATATATATATATATATGAAGATAGGAGGGTTGGAGTAAATCGGACAGAATGTGGTAAAAAATAAAGGAAAAAGTGGACAAAAAGAGCAAAACTCAAACAAGTAGATGTAGGAGATATATCTTTTTTTATCTCCTACATCTACTTGTTTGCTTTTTTTGCCCACTCTTTCCTTTATCCTTTACCACACACATACACACACACACAAACACACACACACACACACCACACACATATATATATATATATATATATAATATATATATATATAATCCAAAAGTCCAGAGAAGAAATCTTCCTTACGACACAAGAGTTTTATTTTTAAAAAACCTGTCGCAGTTTGAGAGCTCAATGTGTGCTCTTAATGTTAGTCAAAGAGCAAATTTATAAGTAAAGAAATAACAAAAGACTTAGAGATTTAGTCTATTTCAGGGAGCTTAGACAAAGTGTCTAACTCTCCCGATTCATCAGATGCGAATGAGCTCTGATGAGTCGGGAGAGTTAGACACTTTGTCTAAGTTCCCTGAAATAGACTATAAAGCTAAATCTCTAAGTAATTTGTTCTTTCTTTACTTATATATATTATATATATATATATATAATATATATATATATATATATATATGATAAGATGTAAACACGGTGTGTTTGGATATGCTTTTTTTGCCGACAATTTTTTGGGAGAATATGTGCTTATTTAAGTCGTACCTAATTTTGAAAATTAACTGATTAATAATTAATTAATTAGGCGGGAATGCCTATTTAAATGTAAGGCTAAACAATTTTTCTCGATTGTTTAGCCTTACATTTAAATAGGCATTCCCGCCTAATTAATTAATTATTAATCAATTAATTTTCAAAATTAGGTACGACGTAAATTAAGCACATATTCTCGCAAATATATATATATATATATATATATATATATATATAGAGAGAGAGAGAGAGAGAGAGAGAGAGAGAGATGTAGATATTAACAAACCGAGATAGATAGATAGATAGATAGATAGATAGGAGCACACTGAAATAGTTTGAAAGCAGGTTGTTCAGAGCCCATGGCACTAGTCGGATTTATGGAAACGCTCAACAGACAACGAAGGAATTTGCATTTCCTCCAACGCCTTTTCCAGCTGTTGTTCTTAAGTGCTTTCTAAATCTCGTGCCTATTAACCGGAATTAGTAAAGATATCCTAAAGTAAACACCGTATTTACCTCCCCGATCGTCACACGCCAGCCCTGACCCTCGTCCGCTACCCACCCGGTTTCCCTATCGACCGCCAATACCCATATCTCAGTCTCTATGTTTGGCACCAATTAAATCTACCTGCCAGCCATTAATCCCTGTCTTCTAGTCTGCCAACAGCCAACACGGGCAACTCGTGCCCCACCCCACGGACATTTTCTAACACTTCCGACACGGCGACGTGTTGTAGAACATCGCTTCCTACATTTGCGTCCGCTTGTATCGGCTGAAGTTACGGAGCGCCTGAGGAATTTCGATGGCGTGGACCGTGTCCGGGTTTTTTCCTATCCGGGATCGAAGAAATCAGAGCGGAGTGACAAGTGGGACGCGAGCTGGTGTCGGATGGGGCGGGGGGGGGGGTCAAATGTGTGTTTTAGATTGGGTTCGGTCGTATGAAACATCGCTTCCACGACAAGTCAGGACACGAGACAAACAAAAAAGGATTTAAGGAGATGTCCCTGACGAGGACGGCAGAGAAAGTAAGAAAAATTATTTGTTGTTTCAGGTTGGCAACCCAAATTTAAAATCAACAGATCAATATTGATATTTAATTCGAATATATATCTATCTATCCATCTATCTATCTATTTCAGTCCGTTCATATCTATCTATCTATCTATCTCTGTTCAAATATATCTGTATCGATCTATCTATCAATCTGTCTAGTTATCTCTATCTCAGTCTGTTCACATCGATCGATCTATCTCTTTCTGCTCAAATCTGTATGTATGTATGTACCTTTCTATCTATCTATCTATCTATCTATCTATCTATATATCTCTGTTCAAATATATCTGTATTGATCTATCTATAAATCTGTCTATTTATCTCTCTCTCTCTCTCTCTCTCTCTCTCTCTCTCTCTCTCTCTCTCTCTCTCTCTCTCTCTCTCTATCCATCTATCTATCTATCTACCTATTTCAGTCTGTTCATATCGATCTATCGATCGATCTATCTCTTTCTGCTCAAATCTGTATGTATGTTTGTACCTATCTATCTATCTATCTATCTATCTACTTAAGTCTATTCTTATCTATCTATCTATTCATCTGTCTATCTATGTAAGACCGCTCATATATATATAATATATATATATATATATATATATATATATATATATATATATATTACTATTTCAGTTTGTTCATATCTATCTATCTATTTATCTATCAATCTCTATCTGTTCAAATCTATCTATCTATCTATCTATCTATCTATCTTTTTTTCACTCTTTCACTCTTCATCTAAGAAAACTTCTCAACTTTTGCGAAATTCATCTCAATGCAACACAAAGTTTAATGGAAAAAATGAATATAAAGAGTTTCTCTGCCATTTCTTTTTATTAGAAAATCAAAATCTTTGCTTTTGTTGTATAATTGATGGGCGTAGTATCAAAATATCAAAATTCGAATATATATTTATATATCTATCTATATATCTATTTCAGTCCGTTCATATCCATCCATCTATCTATCTATCTATATATCTATCTATCTATCTCTGTTCAAATATATCTGTATCGATCTATCTATAAATATGTCTATTTATCTCTATATCTCTCTATCTATCTATCTATCTATCTACCTATTTCAGTCTGTTCATATCGATCTATCGATCGATCTATCTCTTTCTGCTCAAATATGTATGTATGTATGTACCTATCTATCTATCTATCTACTTCAGTCTATTCTTATCTATTTATCTATTCATTTGCCTATCTATGTAAGGCCGCTCATATATATATATATATATATATATATATATATATATATATATATATATATATATATATATATATATATATACCTATATCAGTTTGTTCATATTTATCTATGTATTTATCAATATCTATCCGTTCAAATCTTTCTATCTATCTATCTATCTATCTATCTATCTATCTATCTATATATATATATATATATATATATATATATATATATATATATATATATAGTGTGAGCAAAAATTATTAAGACAATCAGGAATATTTCTTGTATGTTGTTTAATCTCAACTAGTTTCGACCTTCGGTCATCTTCCGGAGAAAATTTCTTATTTGAAGAAATTGTTGATACAGTATTATAATTATAGAAGAGTTATAAAAGTTCAAGTGTTATAGTGGGTTTAACATGCTGTTAAAATCCGGGTAGGCGAGTGTGTTTAATAGTAGCATGTTCATTTGTTCCGTGAAATATATATATATATATATATATAATATATATATATATATATTACTCGTCTGTTGTTTACAGACTTGAGTTCTATGGTGACTGTAAATATACATCTACGGAAGCATGTATCAATTAATTGTTCGATTTTTACTGACAGTTGCCTGTGGCTGAGAGGGTAAGCAGTCGCTTCCGTTAAAGTCGAGCCACACTGATGAAACGTTAACGTATATATATATATATATATATATATATATATATATATATCGGCCATTACTAACGTCAACCAAAAAGTGATCTTCAAAATTTGAATTGAAAGTTTTAAAAAGTCACTTTTACCAGAAAATTAATCGCTCTAGTTAAAAAGAACTATTAGCAGCTTTTGTAAAAACATTTCCGTTGCTACAGTAATGGTGGTGGAACATAAAGGCGCTTACAAGCTACACTGTCCTTGGATTTAATTCCCCACTGCTAAGTGAGGTTTACACAGCACTAGTGAATAATTATATATGTTGGTAACAATTTACTAATGTAGTCCCTTGTTAACTATTCTTTCCATTTCCTCCTGCCAAATGAACTTGGGTTGAAATTACATGCAATTAAAAATTGCAAATCCGCTTGTTACGTCACGTCACGATTTTGAGCAATAACTTTCATAGACCTCCAGCACAGAATTCAATTTTTATGAAACTTCATTTTCTAAGTTTAAAAGATGCTGTTTCCCCAAATGCATTGCCAAATATTTGCCCAAAATGTTTGCAGTATGAATTATTCGGCATATCGTTTTTTGTTACGTCACATCATAGCATGTGTGACGTGACGTAACACCCCTACCGTAAGACAGGTGAAATGTGTTTTCATACTTATGAAGACCTTGTTTCTGTAAAAATTGAAGAAAATAATATAAAACAATGGTGTAAGTACACAAACTTGACATTTTGCTTTATCATAAATACAGTTAAGACCTCCATTCCTTGGTTTCTTGTAAGGGTAGCATGGTAAATCACAGAAAGAGGAGAAACTTTTGATACCCAGTATTATGACCAACTCAGACCATCATTTGTGTATGTGCCAACTTGATGTACACATCCATAATGGCTCCTTTTGTCACATGGTTTGAAAGTGACTGGAAATGACCAAATAATTGGCAGGCATGGATGTATTTTTACTTTTATTTTACAATGAAAAATATATAATCTATATATTTTCTGAAAGCTTAATAATTCACAATCCCAATGAAATGTTATAATTGTTGAAAACAATATTATGAGACTACAGGAAGACATTTCTTTTTAGAAATTTGTGTTCAAACTAATTGGGCTTCAAATGTGCCTAATTACAAGCATCTTTGGTTCTTTAATAGTGACAATGCATATCTGGTAGCAAAGATCTCATGGTTGCTTTACTCCAGCAGGGTTTTCAGTGTTTAAGAAAACTTTACTGGCTGTTTCATGTGTTGCAGTTGCATTGATAGAGTTCTTTTCTATTGCTACATGTTAAATGATAATCCTTTTTATGGTGACATTGAAGGGAGGGGATTCCGAAAATGCACGTGATTCATGTCAATTGGGACAATTCATTTTTGTGGCAAAATTGTGCCTTTCAACTGACTTGATTCTTAAAAGAGTAAATGGTTCTGATAACTCATAAACTGCCAAGCCAACTTCCCTACACACAAACAGCCAGCCTCCAGTTGCAGACCGAGACAGCAATCTTGAGGAAATCAATTTTGCAATCGTAGAAGTAAGAATGTAGGTTCTTGCCTTCTATGAGGAAGAAAAATGTCTAGGAACAGTCATAGACAAAAAGGCCAACAAAATGTGTGAAAGGTCTCTGGAGAAGCCGTTTGGGTTGAATGGTCCTCAAGATCTAGAAAGGGAGGAGGGTGCTATCTTCTTTAGCCATGTGTTTTACACCTATGTGAAGCCCACATTAACTCAGGTTGATGCTAAGGGCAGAAAAGAACGTAAATGGTTCTGGAAATACTAACAAACTCATTTGCAAAGTGTGACGAGACTGAAAGGCAGCCCTATGAACAAGCAGATTCCCAGCCCCCACAAACAAAGCGCGTCAGGATATGTTTGGCCTGTGGCGAGCGGCTACGGATACTCGAACTCGCCACCTCCTCGTAGCTGATGTATTGTTAGTAGAGACCCAAATAAAATATATCCGAATTTGCATAAGCGCATTCGAACGAGCAGAAATAAAGACGGACTGACGCTGACAGGGCGAGTGAGGAAATTGAAATTTGACGACTGCTATTTGATGTGAGAGTGGCGTGTTGAGTTGGGAAAAGAATTGCATTTCTTTTGCTGGAGAGACTTTCAAAGGATTGATATTACCTTGAATTTTTGGACCCCTTTCAAAAGACAAAGTTTGTGATGTAAGTAGACTATTTGTTATGAAAAAAGTGATTTTTATAGATGAAACTTGTCTTACTTCTTTTCAAGTGTTTTCCATCTTTCAATTCTATGTGTAGTACATACACAAACGTTCTGGGCAAGATTCTAATCCAATACACACAGTGAATTGCTAAGCAAGTAAGGTAATTTGTTAACTTGATAATCTTTTATGAATACTAACTTTAAGAACATTAATTTGGTTTTTGACCACCAATTATGCTGACAATCGCGAATTCTGTATCCTAAAATTGCACTCTGTCACGTCACACAAAATTACGTCCCGTCACATTCATTGCATTTTAACTGGGGGTCTTGCTGGTCATTATTTTGAATTAATTTTGTGGCCTAAATAAACTTTGTGCTTTCTTTCATGGATGGGATCAAATAGTTTTGATTAAAGATTGCTCAATTTAGATGGAAAGCTTTAAGTACACCGAGCTTTGGAAAAAAAGCTGTTTTTGTGAATTACGTTACATCTCACTAGAAATCTGGCCTACACCAGGAACACTTTGGTCTAACAATCATTCATGCATTTTCTTTTAAATTTCACAGACCAGATTTCATGGAGGCGCGTGGGCTAGTGGTTAGGGTTGTGGAAAATGGACTCGTCGATTCGAGTTCAATTCCTAGACTAATCTGTTGGCATTTCACATAGCGCTAATACCCTTGGGAAAGGTATGAATCCATATATTCTCTCTCCAGCTATGGGTTAAATAGTAGGGCAGACTGGGCTGTTCAGCCTTGGGTAGGTAGCCAGTCTAGGAGAGTGATAAATCTGAATTCAAAATTCCTGAGGTCGGTCGTTGATTCGGTTTGTGGCAACCCTTGATGCACCAATTATTTCCTATCGACTGTGCCAAAAAGTGTGGATGGTCCAACACAAGCCTTCACCACTACAAACAAATCACTGTGTGGATGTTCATTGCACGAACACTCATACGTTGATCGACGGGAGAGTCCATCATATATATATATCTCAGTCTGTTCAAATATATTTGTCTATCTATCTAGATAAACATTTAACAAGTAGATCTAAAGCCTTCCATTGCATACAGTGATGATCCAGAGCTTCACAATTTTATCTAAAACTTCTATATAAGCAGCAGCGTTTACTCTAAGACCTTGCGGGGAAAAAGTGTGGAGGCATAACATGTCCTTCATTGCTAACAATACCCAAAACCATAACACATGAAGAAAAGTTTGTATGCATCACTCTTGGCACCTCGGAAGGATCTGAACATATCATTTCTTCTGTTTATTTTTTGGTCTCGATTCAAATTTTTCTCGACCAAATTTGAATAACGTTTCTATACATTAACATTTAATTGGTCAATGTGCAGACAGTGAAAAATGCCTTACATTGAATTATAAAAAATAAAAAATGAACAAAAAATGTCATTCTGCCTGCAAAAGATTTAAGTTTATTTATTGATTGTTTTAATATTTAGAATATTTTATTTGTTTATTCTATTTCTCAAATATAAATCATACATAAAACAAGTTAATTAATTATATGATGGCCCACTAATATATACGGCCACATAAGCAGGCAGAATTCTAACAGGCCGATCCGATTTATAGTCAATTTATGTCTGTTTTGAAATAAATGTTAAAAATATACAAATTTTTCTTTTTTCCTCAGAAATCTAATAATAAAAGATTGTAAACAAACTTAGAAAAATTTTTTTTCAAATTATGCAGTTTATAGAAAACAAACACCAAAAATTTATCTATGATCTCAAGTGTGAAATTTTTGAGTTTGCTTAATAGTATTTTAGATCTGTTTAAGCGGTTTCCTTTTATTTTTTTCTCAAATGAATTGAAGCATTGTCGTTTTAACTTATCATTGACATCAGATTTTAAAAGTATCAAAATGTTTTGTACTTTTTGACACACCTTGTATTCTGAAAAAAAATTATTTCTATTCATTGTTTATTTCTATCTTGGTAAATATAACTTCAAATTCAATAATTTTATGACACACCTTGTATGATGCTGCTGAAAGTCTACAAAACTTTAATAGTGAGTTTCAATATCTTAAACAGTTTATTTAAATGTCTATTTGTTTTATTAACATTATATATATATATTCTGGCAGCAATCTGTTTTAAACAAATTTTATTAAAGACCACTTTATATTTTTATTTCATATACTTTCCTATACGTGCATTAAAATCACTCTATGTCGATGGGATATAACTACCAAGGTACTTGAACAAGTACAAGTAGATAAATGAGTAAAAGGCATTAATTTTGATACAACCGTCGTATTTTCTTTGTACACTATATATATATATATATATATATATATATATATATATATATATATATATATATTCAAAGAAAGAAAAAACTTAACAAACCGTAATTCCGTAATAAATTCATTTAGACCAAAAGCTCAAATAGCTTTTTAAAATTTTGTAAATGTTTTTTAAATCCTTGAGAGACTGGCCTTTTCGGACGCATATTACAAATATATATATATATATATATATATATATATATATATATATATATATATTATAAAATGGGTACAAGAGATAACCTACTCGAGTTATGCAATGATCACACACGTGAAATCGACTGCTATTAATCGGTGTCTCGATTAATTCAGTGGATTTAACCCTGAAGATCCTTATTGTGAAACTCGATAGGTTATCTCTTGTACCCATTTTATAATAAATTTGCACTACTTAGTATTGAGCACTTTGTATTTGTTATATCACTGACTTACCTCTCTGAATTCTACACTTACTAACCATCGTGACCAAATTCACCGGTAAATCAACTTTTCCTTTATATATATATATAATCCAAAAGTCCAGAGAAGAAATCTTCCTTACGACATAGGAGTTTTTTTTTAAACAACCTGTCGCAGTTTGAGAGCTTAATGTGTGCTCTTATTGTTAGTCAAAGAGCAAATTTATAAGTGAAGAAATAACAAAAGACTTAGAGATTTTGAATTATAGCCTATTTCAGGGAGCTTAGACAAAGTGTGTAATTCTCCCAGCTCATCTGATGAGCTGGGATAATTAGACACTTTGTCTCCAAAATAGGCTATAATGCAAAATCTCTAAGTCTTTTGTTATTTCTTTACTTATATATATATTCCACACTTACTAACCATCGTGACCAAATTCACCGGTAAGTCAACTTTTCCTTTATATATATATATATATATATATATATATATATATATTCCCCGTATTATTTTAGCTGTAGTTGTTCCAAGGATTTATGTGTGTGTGTGCGTTTTGTGTCTTACTCACCAATTTGGTACGACTATTTCTTTCTTTCTTTCTTTTCTCTTTCTTTCTTTCTTTTCTTTCACTATGTGAGGTCCTTGCCGTAGGACAATGGGAGAGTAATGCATTCGACGCTCACCAACCGTACGTCATTCACCTCCACCTACGGGGGGAGGGGGCGGTGCAAATCAGACAGATGAGTCATAAAGGTAGAAATGGTTTTGTGGAACTGAAAACAGAGAATTAGAGAATGATAAATATACGAAAATGAAATGAGAAAATAAATACAAAAAAATGGGATATAGGTTTGAAGGCGAGATGATAAGAAGAAAACAAATGAAAGAAATATTATGGGATATCATAGACAAGAAGAAAAAAAGAATGATTTAGAAAAAAAGGAAATCAATAAATTAGGAAAGAAAAAATTAAAGAGATACAGAGAAAGAGAAGGTGAGAAAGAAAACGTAAAGGGCAAGGAAATGAAAAGGACGAAGACAGAAAGAAGGAAAGAAAGAAAGGGAAAAAAGAACGAAAGAAAGAAAAAGAGAAAGAAGGAAAGAAAGGGAAAAATAACGAAAGAAAGAAAAAGAGAAGGAAAGAAAGGAAAAAAGAAAGGAAAAAAGAAAGAAAGAACGAGAGGAAAAAAGAAAAAAAGAACGAAAGAAAGTAAGACCGAAAGAATGAAAGAGAGAAAGAAAGGAATAAAGAAAGAAAGAAAGAAAGAGAGAAAGAACGAAAGAAAGGAAAAAAGAACGAACGAAAGAAAAAAAGAAGGAAGAAAGAAAGAACGAACGAAAGAAAAAAAGAACGAAGAAAGAACGAACGAAAGAAAAAAGAACGAAAGAAAGGAAGAAAGACCAAAAGAAAGAAAGAATGAAAGAAAGAAAGGAATAAAGAAAGAGAAGTTAAGAAAAGAAATATCAATGAAATGAAATGGACGAAGAAAGAAGGAAAGAAAGAAATATGAAAAAAAATGGAAAGGACAAAGAAGAATGAAAGAAAGAAAGAAGGAGAGAAAAGAAATAGGAATGAAATAAAAAGGATGAAAAAATAGAGAAAGAAAGAAAGTGAACAGAAATATTTAAAAAATGAAAAGGACGAAGAAGAAAAGAATGAAAGAAAGAAGGAAAGAAAAGAAATGGGAAGGAAAAAGACAAAGAAAGACAGACAGAATTAAAAAGAGCAGGAAATTAAGTTTAAGGAAAAATTGAATGAAGGAAAAAGTAAATCTGATCCGAAATTATTTTTTTTAATTCTCTGATTTTTTTAGATTTTTTTAATCGGGTGTGGGTGGGGTAAAATTATTTTGTAAAATACGGATTTGACGTCATCTTTGCCTATACCTACCTAATCCCAATTATCTACAGAGAGCTGAATGGGTGACCCAAAGGTTTTGTCCAGTATGTATATATATATATATATATATATATATATATATATATATATATATATATATATATATCAACCTGTTTCTACCTATCTAGCAAGCGGCACTGTTGTTTATAGCAATTATATCTATATCTTTTAGATCGAGTCATTTCCTATTCATTTATCTATCTATTTATCTATCTGTATTTCAGTCTTCATATCTATGTATATATCTATCTATCAATCTATCTATTATCTATCATGCCTATATATTGGTTAGTTCATATCTATCAAAGTTTTTTTTCATATATCGATTATTCTTTTCTCTCTATGTATGTATGTAAGGAGGTATGTATGCATCTATCTATCTATCTATCTATCTATCTATTTAACTCGGTCTGTTCAAATATAGTTGTCTATCTATCTCGAACGTAATCATAGAAAAGATGAAAGAAAATAAAAACAAAACACAGAATAAACAAAAAAAAAAGGAAAATAAGTTTGCTCAGAAAAATAAAAGGAAAAAAAGTTGCAACGTAACAAAGAAAGAAAGAAAAGGAAGAAAAATGAAAGAGAGGATCTACATGGGAAAAGGAAAGAAATTAAACACATGAGAGGAAGAAAGAAATCTGCAAAAAATATGAGAATGAAGGAAACCGCATAAAAGCGAAGAAAAATTTAAGAAAAAAAAATCAACGAAGAATAAGAGAAAATAAAGGCAGAAATATAGATAGATATTTGTTAAGAGAAAGGAAATGAATCCGACGATATAAGTATAGATAAAGGATATGAAAACAACACAATATGCTGTTAATGTGAAAATATTTTATATCATATTCATAGTTAATATTGAACAATATTTCGATTTATAAAAATCAACTTCAGAGCTTGTTTTTTTACTCTGGACTCATCGAGAGAGAAGACGAAAATAATATGAATTCAAAACAAAAACATTGATGTTGCAAAAGGTTATGCGGTAGTTTCATTGACAAACTAAATGATGTGGAACCCTCCATTAAATTTACTCATGAACTTGAACATAACCACACCCTACCATTTTACGACACACTTATTATAAACAATAACAATATTTTAGAATTTAAAGTTTATCATAAGAATCCCAACAAAAATGACTACATCCATTTTTATTCCCACCACAACAATAGGATAAAAAGTGGTATCATAATAGGTTTCTTTCTTAGAGCACTTAGGATATGTAATAAGAAATATTTAGATGAAGAATTTAATATTATCGAAAAGTCTTTTCTTAAATTACAATACCCTTTAAACTTCATACACCGTGCTAAAACAGGCATTGAAAATACACAATAGAAAAAATAACACTACATCTGCCAATAACACACAACATAACAACAGATAGATATTTATAATATACATATATCTTTATAAACTAAAATAGAATACAATATATACAAGGACAAACTCTTGGTCGAAACACGTGTCGGCATTTCAATAAATAATGATCATCCGTACAACATTTTCTTTCCATTTATCTTTCATCATAGATATTTAGTAATTAATGACACGATAAAGAAGGAAAGCGACTTAGAAAAACGAAAGGAAGGAAAATGTAAGGAAGGAAAAATATGAAAGAAAGACAGAACTTTTTACACTGTTGTGTGTGTGTGTGTGTGTGTGTGTGTGTGTGTGTGTGTGCCCCCAAATGGGGTTCAAAGACCACATGAAGACACCTGCAAGCCAGGAAGATCTGGTTTCCAACAGACTGGGTTGGCGAAACATGCCGCACAGGAGCTGATCTGCTCAATATCGAGATTAATAGAGCTGCAGAGCGGCAACGTCTTCGTCATCATGCACCACAAAATGCAGATGGAAATTTTCTTTGCATTGTGTGTGACCGTATGGGATATATATATATATATATATATGTGTGTGTGTGTGTTGGCATCCTTCCGTCTACTAAAGAAGATGGCGTACTGTCCATTTTTAAAAATTATCTGCAACTGCGTGAGTGGATGAACAGAACAATTTTAAAATAGCAGTCTCTGATGCAGTGACTGCAAAAAAACAGTGATACTTGCTGGAGTTGCTGTTGTCTCTCCTTTTTGGCTCTCTTTTTCCGTGGCAACTTCTTTCCTCTCTTTTTCGTTCCTTATATATATATATATATATATATATATATATATATATATTATTATATATGCCTCAGAATCACAAGGTTTCCGGTTCTCGACAACTCAGCTTATGAGTAGCAAAAGGATCTGTGTGGTAAAGTGAGATGAGATGGTCGGTATGGCGCCTCACCTGAGACGCAA
>CM042157.1:95655601-95720601 GCA_023376005.1 Doryteuthis pealeii | reverse complement strand
ATACCCATATAAACTTATATATTTATTTAAAATATTAATTATTTAATGAAAGTATTATATTAAAGTACTAATACTTAGTTAAAATTTCCTTAGCGTTTTTTAATGCAAGTATCATTTTAGGCATTCTGGTGATCTGTTCATTAACATTATCTTGAAGGATTTCAAGTGGTGCAGCCATACAGTAGCACTGATACAACTAAGGCTTGGAATAATTGTTGCTTTCAGATCTCAATAACAAGGTGTGAGGTAAACTTACATAAGTACTCGTGACATTTACACGAAAAATATATTTTACTTTCTTTTCTAGCAGTTTAAGAAAGAGAATGATAAATTGGGTTCTCATGGGATTTACTAATCCTTTCAAACTCCAATTCATTTTCCACGGGTGGTATATGACATAGAAGAAATTTATTAACATGTATACACTTAGATATTAGTTTATTTCTTTCCTTTAGTATTGTTTTCAGCCCTTTCCAATTTATATGAATTTTTAAAAGACATTCCCGCCAAGAACGTGAGCGTTGAACCTGTCGTGTCAAAAGATAAAGTTATCTTTTCTTCATTCAACAAAAAAATGTGTTTTGAAGAAAACTAGTGTTTATACAATGCCTTTACAATTGTTTTCATTTTATTTTTGAAATAATTTCATTTGAATTACATTTTATAAACCCCAGTATAAACAGGAGCTTATTAGCACAATACGTACTTTTGTTTTTCTTTATCAATATTTCATACATAAATAGATTCTCCCAGATTCAAGTGCATTCATTAGGTTATATATGTTTTCGTATGTTTTTGTCTGGGTGGATATGTTTTTGTTTGTTGATATGTCTGCAAATCTTGCCGTAAGACTCGAACTGAGTAAAAACAAAATAATTATTCTTTTGTTTGGGAATAAAAACAGAAGAAAATATTCAAATACAACAAAACTGCTTGTCGCAAAATTCTTTTTAAATATAATCTATTTATACAAAAAAATATGACGTTTGTATTTTTGTAAGTTTCTTTGTATGTACACGCATAACTTTCTCAGTTGTGAAGCAATAGAGGCTGAATTTTGTTTAAAGATACACATCGACAAGGTGCACAAGGGGATATAGGTGGGAACATCGTCAGTGATTAGGGTGCCGTCCCAAAAGAGCATGTACTGTGCTCTGCCTAATTCTACATATTTCTATTTCTTATAGATATGTTGTGTTCGATTAGTTAGAGTTTAACGGCATATCAACCCTTGTCGATTATTTTATGTCAAATCTTGTTTATATATATATATATATATATATATATATATAAAGATAATCTAATGAGTCAGACGAACCTACTATTAGTTTCGCATAAAGCTCTTCAGGGCTAAAATCTGACTAAAGAAGAAAAAGGAGCAAGACAAATAAATACTACTAACCACTGTAATCATTTAAATTAGCAAAACCAGACTAACCAATAAAAACACAGAACGCTATAAGATTATTGTTTAATGAAAAATATTTAATTTCTATATTAACGAATTTTTTTTTTTTTTTTTTTTTTTAATATTTTATTTAGAATTAAGCAGATTTGAAACAATTAAATAAGTGTAAGCACCTCATCGCCATTCTCATCAACTCAACTAAGCCCTGAAGAGCTTTATGCGAAACTAATAGTAGGTTCGTCTGACTCATTAGATTATCTTTATTACTTGGCTCTACTTAGGTATCGAGCACTTTTTACATATTAGCTTCTCCTAGCGGTTATATGAATATATATATATATATATATCTTATATACATATAAATTGTTTTTTCTTTTGGCCAAATACTGTACCAATAGATTATTTTTTGTTGGTACGAATATCTTGGTCCTTTCTTTTTTTCAAAAATTTTTTTCTTCCTGGTTGATGTTTGGTAGTATATTTTTACAATCAAACTCTCTGCCGGGTTTTTTCTCTCCGCAAGGATCTACCAACACGCTTGGTATATTAAATTATATTATATATATATATATATATATATATATATATGAGAAGTAAATACACAAACGATGTGTTTTGATATGACTTTTTTTAGCCGACAATTTTTGGGAGAATATGTGTTTAATTGAAGTCGTACCTAAAAGTTAATTAATTAACAATTAATTAATTATGCGGGCATACCTATTTAAATGTAAGGCTAAACAAATCGAGAAAAATTGTCGGCTAAAAAAGCCATATCAAAACACATCGTTTGTGTATTTACTTCTCATACTGTCGTGTAGAAAAAGTCACTATAAGAGGAATAAAAACCTGCTTCTAAACAAAACGAAAAATCTAAGAAAGTCCGGTTGGTGTAGGGGTTACGGTCCTCGCCTGTCAGCTTGACAGTCAGGGTTCGAATCACGCATAATGCGGTCTTCCTATCTATAGCTCTGCTGATGAGGCCTAATAGGCCGAAATGTACATACAGAGATTGATTTTTCTCGGTTTGTTTAGCCTTACATTTGAATAGGTATGCCCGCCTAATTAATTAATTATTTATTAATTAACTTTCAAAATTAGGTACGACTTCAATTAAGCACATATTCTCCCCCCACCTCCAAAAACATATATATATACCAACCGCTCCGCATGAGCAAGATGTGACGCAAGGTCAATTTCTTAAGCGGAGTTTAACAGGTTTGAATTCAAAGTTTTCCTTCTCCTAGACCGGTTGCCTAACCAAGGTTAAAGAGTCCAGTCTGCCCTACTATTTAATCAAATAGCTGGAGGGAGAGTAGGATTCACACCTTTCCCAAGGGTATTAGCACTAAGTGAAAATGCAGTTACGACGTCCATTACACCACGTAATATATATATATATATATATATATATATATATATATATATATCTCACAGTTAACTTTAAATCCATCAAGCAAACAAATATATTTACTTCTCGATTTCATTAAAAAACGATTTAAAAGTGCTCAATATATACGTTTTAAAAACGACTGTCTTAAAATTTCCGACTGCAGTTTCTCGCCGTTTCGATTTATAAAAATCATCTTCGGAGCTTGTTTTTTTTACTCCGGACTTATCGAGAGCGGAGACGAAAATAATATGAATTCAAAACGAAAACATTGATGTTGCAAAAAAGTTATGCAGTAGTTTCAAATATAAGCACACCCACCAACGCTTTTCTCGGTCAGTGACAGTCATGTATATCTTATTGTAACAGTTTTTGAAAAAAGAAAACATATTTCAAATTCGACAATAGACAAATTTTCTTTTTCAAACAGGATGAGTATTTTTTGAAACATCAATGTTTTCGTTTTGAATTCATATTATTTTCGTCTCCGCTCTCGATAAGTCCGGAGTAAAAAAACAAGCTCTGAAGATGATTTTTCTAAATCGAAATATTGTTCAATATTGGCTATGAATAAGATATAAATGTTTTCACTTTAACAGCATATTGTGTTGTTTTCATATCCGTTTATCTTTACTCATACCGTCGGATTCATTTCCTTTCTCTTAAATTATATATATGTGTGTGTGAGACAGACAGACAGAAAGAGACAGAAATAGAGACAAAGAGAAATTAAGACTGAATTTTTAAAATGTTATTTTGAAAAAAAAAATCGTTATTTCAGCAGTTATAAATCCCTTTAATTTCAATTCTTGTTGCAGTCTTTTTAAAAAAAAAAATCCATCGAGGCTATCACGTGAGTTAGACCGTTTGCTATTTACCAGTCGAGATTCCAACTACAGCAGACACCTAATTACAAATGTTGTCACCATTATGAACGGGTGTTGCTGCTGGTCAAACCGATTTTGGCGGGGGTGGGGGGTGGTGAATGAAATTCGGTGAGATTGAAATTAACTGGCCAACCGTAGAGAAAGCTGATCGATTCTTGAAAGAGATGCATAAAAAATAAATGAACGATTGGGGGGAGGGGAAGAAATGATAGATAAGAATTTTTATAAAGGTGGGGGGGGGGAGAATTGAAAGAAGAGGCAGTCGAATTGGTGTGACGTTGTAAGAACAGAACGTGAAGCAGTGGTGAATGAAAGAAAGAAAGAAGGAAGGTAAAGAAAGGAAGGAAGAAAGAAAGAAGATGAATAAATAGATAAATAAAGAAAGGAAAGAAAGGAGGAAGGAAATGAGAAAAACAAGAAAAAACAAAAGTGAAGAAAGAAAGGGAAGGAAAGAGAAGAAAGAAAGGATGAAAAAAAATAAAGGTACAGAAATAAAGAAGAAAGGACCAAATTAATGAAAGAGGGTAAAATAATGTGAATAGGGAAATAAGAAAGACGAAAGAAATTAGAAGAAAGAAGGAGAGGTGAAGAAATGAAAGGAAAAAGAATAAAAAAGAAAAAGTGAAAAAAATTAGAAAGAAAGAAATTGAAGGAAAGACAGAAGGAGAAAGTGAGGAAAGAAAGAAATAACGAATGAAAGAATAAAGGTGAATAAAAAAGGAAAAATGAAGGTGAAGAAAGAAAGAGAAAATTAAAAGTGAATAAATAAATAGACAGAAAGAAAGAAAGATAGAAGGAGGGAAAGGTGAATAAAAAAGAAAGTAAAAATAAAGGTGAAGAAAGACAGTACTGGTGAAGAAAAAAAGAAAGACGGAATGGCAGAAAAAATAAAGGTGAAAGAAAGAACCAGATGAAGAATAAATTTGAAGAAAGAACGAAATAAAAGTGAAGAAAGAAAGAAAAAATAAGGTGAATAAAAAAAGAAGGAAAAACGAAAGAACGAAAAATAAATTAAGAAAGAGTGAAGGAAGTGAATAAAGAAAGATAGAAAGAAGAAAAAAGAAAGAAATGTCTTTCTTATTTTTCTTTCTTTCTTTCTTTCTTCAGCTGTAATCTTCTTCTTTCTCTTTTTTATTTTCTTTCTTTTGTTCTTTCTTTCTTCGCCTCTCCTTTTGTCTTTCTTCACTTTTCTTTCTTTCTTTATTCCCCATTTATAGAAAATAAAGAAATAATTAACAAAAAGAGAAAGAAAAGAGAATGAAAAGAAAAAAAGAAAGAATATAGAAAACAAAGAAGAAGAAAAAACAAAGAAGAAGTAAAGGAAATGAACAGAAAATTTAGAATAATTGAAAAATTAAAAGAAACATGAAAATCAATGAGTATTTTAATTGAGAAAGAAAAAAACATTTAAAAAATTGACGAAAACCAGACAACGCGATAGAAAACTATTGAAAGGTTTGCAACAGGAAAAAAACACAAAAAAAAAACAGACAACAATTTCAAAACCTAACGATACAGTTCTAAACAAAATCAATTTAAAAGAATAAAACCTTTAAAGAGGTTTTTAAAATTGCATCTAAGGGGGATTAGTTTTTAGAGACAGTATGGAGCGGATGAGAGTGGGATGAAGATGGCGGGAACTAAAGGCGTCCGTCTCTTTTGATAGCGATGCAATAGAAGGTTAATAAGATTTAGGGTGAACAACTTTCACGATGACTGTAGGGAATTGTCAGGTCGGTGCCGGGTCATCTCGGGTCGTTGAAGCAGATTAATGAATTATTTGTAAGTCGGACGATCACCGGTATTGAGTTCAGTGACTGTAAAATTGTGACTAGCAAAATGGCGACAATATTGCTGAAGGAAATAGGGAAACAAGAGATCAGGCGAACGAATGGCGGGAACATAGCGAAGGTTGCAGATTTAGGAGTTGAATTAGCAAAGACTAACATAGAAAATGCCAGCCAATATATATAATATATATATATATATAATCTGTATCGAGATTTGTTGTACTTTTTGAAATACCTTGTATTCTGAAATATAATAACGTTCCATTCATTCTTTATTTCAATCTTGGTATACAGCTTTAAACTTGTTACTTTTTGACACACTTTGTATTCTGAAAAAATTAATATATGGAACATTATTTTTTCAGAATACAAGGTGTCAAAAAATTAAAAAATTCATATTTTCTGACACACCTTCTATACACACACACACACACATATATATATATATATATATATATATATATACTAGCAGGATATGTGGATATACCACAGTATGATAATTTGATTATTACAACGTTTGATATGGTTACTTAAGACTATTGCAAAATAGTTCAATATGTATAACGTTTATTTTTTCTGTGCAGCATGTTCCTTTTTTCTCTTTCTTTCTTTATGAAAACGGAATGGTACCAATGTGCTAGCTTCCACAGAAGAATGTCACTTATGAGTTTATCCTTGCTTCTTCATGGGTTGCCACACACGACCAACATGTGGCCCCATTTGGGGAAGCCTTACCCCTCTGCAGAGGTACAGTCGGTGTATATAATGCCCCAGCAGACAGGGTGGTTGAGCAGATGAAGGAAGCCATTAAAAGAATAGAAGTATGAAACACGGCAATGGAAGACTTCACGAATGACAATTTAACAATGGTTCTAGATAAAGTTTGTTTTTTTGTTCTGGGTAAGAGGAAGGGGTTGAAATATCTGTGTTCTTATCTTTTTGGCGTGGGAATTTCGGTAATTTATTACCAGAGTCTGCAACCGACGCCTTTGTTCTTTTTAACCGATTCCGATAAAACGTTTCGCAAGGCAGAAACGTCTTTCTTACTTTTCAATCATACTCCAGCAACCATCAATAATAATAATAATAATAATAATGATAACTGACTAAAAAAAAGGTGTTCTGTAACGGCGTTTCATCATCTATTGGCTCCTTTTTCTTTTCTGGTTTTTGTCTTTATTTCTTTAAAGCTTTATCTTTTAGTCAACAGGAATATGTTTGTATAACTAATTGTATTGGATCGGAAGTACTATGTCTAAAAGACGAAACCGGGTATCAGTTGGGAAAACCCGGTTAACGTTGTTCGAATGGACTTTTAAAAAAGATACACTAATTTTAGTTCAGTAGTCACGAAGTAGCATTAGTACGAAAAGTTTTCTTGTTGGTTAATCGATTAGTTGGTTGGTTGGTTCGTTCGTCCGATCGTTCTACACCAACTTATTGCAAATTTTGTTTGGTTATTTAACGGAGTTTTTAAATACACTATTTTTTTAGATCAGTAGTCACGAAATATTATTCGTACGCAAAGTTTACAAGTTGGTTAATCAGTCGGTTGGATGGTTGGTTTTACACCAACTCAATCTTTTTTTTTTTGTTATCTAATACCAAAATGAGTCTCAGTCGACTAAGAACCACAAGTTTCGTGTTCGCTACCGGCCCACCAACTCAACGTATGAGTAGCACAGGGAACTGTCCGGTGAAGTGAGAAGCTGATGTTAGGTGTGGCTCTCCACCTCAGACGACAAAACAATCTCCTTGGTCTAGCGCTTGTGAAAAAGCGATAGTCTCCCTCGCTGTCTGGCTGATACCGACTTTAGGCCACCCGACGACGATGCAAGCAATTATATGATTTCAAATAATAATAATAATAATATTGATACACGTGTTCTTTAATTGTAAGACCGTTATTATCTTGCAATACCCTCTGGTTAAAAATGGGATCGTCCAAGATGAAATGCAAAAATGTAAATCCTGATTATATGCTGGTGCGTATCGATCCAATTCTTATTCTTATGAGTGTCGAGACCTCAGGTAAATAATCGACCCTTCCGTTTTTATCATAAATTATTTATATCCAGGACCCCAATCCAAAGTTAAAATTTTTTTTTTATAAACCACCCGATTCACCCTAATTTTTTCCTGGAAAGTCAGCTTTTCTAGTAACCTAACCCGCCCGGCCTACAGAATCCCAATTTTTTACCGACAACCCACTAAGGACACCCACTCCCATATTAGAGGCACTGACCGGCTTGCTTTCGAACTATAAAGTGCGGAAGACAATCGGTGGGCCTTCATCCTAGCTGAGGAAAGGGGGTAACCAAAATGACCTACAACTTTGTTTTGTTTTACATGTGTTTTCAGTTTCTTTGGGCTTTTTTTTTTCAATTTTACCCCACCCCCTCCATCTCCAATCATCAAACGAATATTGGGAAATTTTTAAAGTAGGATAGAGGCATAGAGCGAACGGGGTATTTTGGTGAAAGTGGGCTGCGCAAGGAGAGAATGCAAGATTTTATTTTTATTTTATGAATCGGTCGGCGAGTGAACCTAGCTAGATAGATCCGTGTAGTGTTATGACCAGTTTATCACCCCACCCCCCAACTCCAAACTTCCGGCTATATGCTGAGTCATGTGCACCCTCAATGTACCTCATTTTAGAATAAATTAAAAAAACTTTGAAGTGAGTGCACGAGTGTGCTCACTTCAAATAAACCGTTTTTATTATAAAGAGAAAAAGGGCAGAAAAAGGACATGCTACACATAAGAACATAATAAGAAATAAACAAAGTAGAAAGAGAGAACGAGTGATAACGCTAATCTGTTACAAATACAAAATAATGAAAGAAAGAAAGAAAAATATAAGAAAGAAAGAAAGAAAGTAGGAGAACGAGAGAGGGGGTGATGACGCTCATCTGTTTTAGCAAACAATAAAGAAAGAAGGAAAGAAAGAAAGAAAAAATATAAGAAGAAGACAGTAGAAAGAGAGAGAGGGGGGCGATAACGCTAATCTGTTTTAGCAGACAATTAAAAGAAGGAAAGAAAGAAAAAATATAAGAAAGAAAGAAAGACAGTAGAAAGAGAGAGACACAGAGAGGGGGCGATAACACTAATCTGTTTTAATCAAACATAATGAAAAGAAGAAAAGAAAGAAAAAAATGTCAGAAAGTTAAATCAAATTATTATGTTGTTGTTGGCATCCTTCTGTCTACGAGAGACGATGGAGTAGTGTCCAATTTTTTTTAACTACGTGACCTGGGCGGGTTCATATGGAGGATGAGCTGCTGCCCGAGCAGCAAATCCCCCCTCTCCACACTACCACTGTGATCCAAAGGAAAGGTAAGGAACCAATGCAGTTTGGCAGTGGTAGTGTCGTATGAGTTGCTGGATAACCCTGGAATTCAGCGTCACACCACCTTAGGGACTTCGGCTCCTGATTTATTTTCGGGGGTTTACTCCCCTAGCCTTTCCTTTTTTTCTTTTCACTCTTTTTTACTTTTTGCTTTGTTATCTTTTTTCTATTTTTCTATACCATTTTTCTTTCTTTCTGTTTTTCTTTCTTTTTGAGGAAAATAGAATATGCAAATTATTATAATTTATAAACATTTCTTACTTTCTTATGATAAGAGAAGAAAGAAAAATTAAACAATTGATGAAGGAGGGAAACTTTATTAGCACACTTGTTCCTTAATCTTCCGATCGTTATCATCTTACAACACCCTCTGCTTAAAAATGAGACAGTCCAAATCGTTTATGATGAAACGCAAAAATTGTCAATCCTGATTATCTGGTGTTTCTTATCCGCCGAATTCTTATTTCTAATGAGTGTCATCACCTCGGCTAAATAATGGACCATTCTGTTTTTATTATAAAGAAAGAACGAGAAGAAAAGGATTTGCTAATAAGAAAGAACGAAAGAAAGTGATAGGGGACATAGAGAGAGGGGTGAGCGTGCGGAAGTAATGATGCTAATTTGTTTAGATAGAACATAATGAAAAGATGAAAAGAAGAAAAAAAGCGTGGGAAAATTCGGAGTCGGTGTCCCTTAGATGGAGCAACCCAGCAATGTCTGTGACACTGCCGTTGCCAAATTGCATTGGTTTCTTACCTTTCCTTTGGACCACAACGACAGTGTGGAGAGGGGGGTCTGCTGCTTGCGCAACAGCATATCAACCTGCCCAAGGATGCAACAATTAAACAACAAAACAACAACAATAACAATAACAATTTAGCAAACTGCTTCCTTCAGGTTATCAGTGGTGCCGAAACCCGGGAATGAACCAGAGACCTTCAGATTATCAGACAGTCCGGTTTACATCCGGGTTACTCTGCACTGCTCGTGCGAATTTCACCTGCATTTCAGCAACGAAGGGGTGACGAGTTCAATTTCCGTAGTCACTCGCCACACTCCTCCCCCTCGCACAGGCCAAACATATCCGGACTCGTTTCGTTCCCACGAACGAAACGAGTCCGGATATGTGTGGCCTTCGTTGCTGAAATGCTGGTGAAATTCCATACGTAGCGTGTTCTTCATTGTTTTAGCTGCTTTCTCTTGGACACGCAACATATGCTGAAAATTTTCTCGCTGGGAATCTGCTAGCCTGTTTTTCAACGTGGCTGGTGGCTGGTTGTCGGACCACTTCCACGATGCGGTCCAAATCCTTTTACTTGCATCATACTCTGCACAGAAGTCGGTTCGCTAGACTGGGGAAAATTTACGTCGCCGGTGCCATTTACGGACAAACAACAATAACAACAACAATAACAATTGTACTGTTATTTCGCTTTAGCTCTTAAATAAACATATCAAACATTTCAATACTTAGATGATCATACTGTGGTATATCCACAGGTCCTGCAAGTACATATATAAAACAACAAGATCTTTCGATAGATATTTTAATACTTAATTGAGGAAATCCCAAACAAATAATTCGACTCTAAATATTCCTTAAAAGTCCGAATCAAAGGAGACCCTTACATTGTATTTACATTGCCCAGAACATTTCAACAAAAGATCAATTATTTAAGTTCAAAATTGATAACAAAATTGTCAAATATGAAAATACAGGTATAATTTTTTAGAGGAACACAACTGCTTGAATCACCGGTAGAACGAAGCTGAAAAATATATACACCATTGCCAAAAAGAGACTTATGTTGATCCCCTGGCGGATTACACACGTTAAGCAGTGTTCTTTGTTATTTTTCTTGTAAATTTCTTCACCCATTCGACTCATTTTTTTCCATTTGGCTTCCATATGGTTCATCCTGTTCCATTCTTCTTCAAGATTTCTTTGCATTTTAGCCACATGCTCCAACTGCTCAAAATCGTCATGATCAACGTTAAGCATACGTAGCGTGTTCTTCATTGTTTTAGCCGCTTTCTCTTGGACACGCAACATATGCTGTAAATAATCAATTCTTTTATGAAGCTCTTTTCGTTCATGGTGTTTCAAAGCGTATTCCTCTTTAAAACATTTTCGATGCTGGCTTAACTTTTCAATCTCCGATTTGGCCTTCCGTAAATCGTCTTCCGTCTTTCGACGGATCGCATCTTCTTCGGCGAGTTGTTCCAGACATTCTTGTCGTTTCTTCCTGCACGATTCGATGTCCTCTTTCGACTGATACAGCTGCTGCTCCAATACTCTGATCTCTTCCACGGCACCCTGTAACTTTCTGGCCGTCTCCCTGATCTCGCTGTCTTTGCTCTCAAAGATGCACCTCTTTTTTCGGTCGATTCGGTTTTCCATTTCCGTCATCTGTTCACTCTGTGTCGTGTTCTTCTCCACTAATTGGTTGTTGATCAGCTGCAGATCTTCCTTTTCCTTTTGCAGAATCTCCATCCTCTCGTTGGCCACGCCCAGCCGACGGTTCAGCGAACTGATCTCGGAGCTCAGCTCACCGATTCGTTGTTCGGCTTCCCGTTTGCTGATGTCACGTGATTCTCTCAGCTGCACGATTTCCTCTTCCATTCGTTGCAAGTCTCTGAGTTTCTCCTTCAGCTGCTTATTGGTTGAGCTGAGTTCCTGCAGGCTGGCGTGCGCTTTGTTCAACACCTGAGCCTTGTTTTCTAGTTCTCGAGACAAAGCTCTCAACCGCGCCTCTTCTTCCATACGTCGGCATTTGTCGTGGTCAACTGCAGATTTCAAGGTCTCTAAATCATTCAGGAGGACTTGTCTATCCCGATTAAACGTTTCTCTTTCTGTCCTGAGCTTTGATAGGTCAACCATCCTCTCGAAGACAAGAGACCTGAAAGCCGAATCACGTCTTGCTAAATTCAAATCAGATTCTCTTACGTAAGGTCTTTCACCGATTTTCGGTCTTCTGTTTGTCTCATTAAAAATATTAGGATTTAAGAATCCCGACGGATTCACAGGTCGATGTCTCAGAGTATAGGTATTTGTCGACATCTGTTCTGAGGGTGAGTCCCCGGCGTCTAACCGCTTTTCTGTCTGATGTTCGCGTTTATAAACAATATCTTGTAAACGACTCAAGTCCTTCAGCAAGCAACCGATTTGTGGTCGTAAATATCTTGTGCAGTAGGATTTCACGGAATCGGTATCTCCCATTACTTGATTTAAGCTGCTTGGTTTAATGTTACTTTCAGTTTATACAAGTTTTAAACAAAAGAAAACTTTCAAACTGCTCTCTCTTTGAAATAAACAGAGCGCAATTTAAATAATCGAAACGGGAGGGTTTTTAAATCAATTTCATATACATTTAGCTCATTACCACCAAGCAAAACATGGCGATTATTATCTATAGCGATGTAAGTTAAGTCAGGGGACGGAAATATACGTACGAACACTTTGGTTCATCATGGTGAAATACGCATGACGTCATAAATAAAAAAAAAGTCATAACGTACTTCTGACAAAAAAAAATATGAATTGATTAACGATGTAAATTTTTTACCAAGAATACATGACGTTAAACTGCATCTAATGATGAAGTTCAAATTCTGGACCTCTGATAAGGGTGGAGTACCCTAGGTACCACCAAAATCAAGTCACATGATCAATTTAGGTAATATTGAAGAAACAAACGTAAATATTTTTTAACTGTTTTTTTAAATCTCGCAAAAACTTTAAAAAGAGCATAAAGAGTTGTTACAAAGAAAAACAGTTAATTCAAAGATTAAATTATCCGATTGGGGAAAAATTACTAACCGTTATCTTGAAAAATAAGTAAACCAGTCCGGTTTTTTTTTCAAACGGGATCGGTTTCTTTATTGATATTTTTTAGCTGAATTCTGTATTCATGGTTCGTTTACTAAAACAAATCTCGTATAGAAACTTATAAAAATCTTCTGATATAATCATTTAGTCCCATATATTTATAGAAAGAAAAAAAATCAAAAATCGTTTTTTATCGTTTCTTTTTTTTCTTTTTTTTTCAGATTTGATAAAATAAAATGAGGGGTGGACTTCGTAAAATATTTCGCCTATTATATTTTAGGAAAAAATTATTTTGAATATAATTTCAATAACAAGTAAATAATTACCGACATTTTTGAAGATTTGACAGTTTGTTGATTTTTCATATAACTTTTTTAAAAGCCGGTAGTCATAACTTGTTTTTAGCTACGTTAAATTTCAATTGATCTAACGGTGCGAAAATGTAAACATTGTTTTCGTTCATAATTTTCATTATTTTCTTAAGCTGATTTTTTTAAAATCACCAGGAGTTTTTTTATGTTCTTCTTTTGAATGGTCAAAGATTTTGAAGATAATACTAACCTTCATGCAATTTTCATTGTATTAAATACAGGGGGGGATTTGACACTTCCAATTGGAGATGCCTAAAGTACCCTTTCATCACTATTACTCACGGGTCCACTCTGATCTGGATTGGTAGGACCTATTAGGGTCCCATCGGTATTAATGTAGAATAGCGCGCAAGAGATAATATCATTAGATTACGTATAAAATCATTACATTTCATTACCTTTCACGGAAATATCTGAAACCTTTGATGCTAGGATTAGAGGTAAGGGTTAGGGATAATTTTAGGGTTAGGGTTAGTGTTTTCTGCGAAATAAAGTGGGTACAAATACACAATACCGCGCTATAGATAATATTAGAATCGCATTTTACGCATTTAGATGTCGGAAACTCCAGAACTAAACCTAACCCTAATACTAACTCTAACCATAGTAATAAACCTAACAATGACACTAGCATCTCACATGTTTTGCGTATTTCTGTGAAAAGTAATGGAACGCAATGCTTTTTATACGTAATATAATGACAGCCATCATTGCATAGGAACTAAAAATATACTAAAAAATTTTATAAAGATATATCAGGAGACGGAGTCGCTAAAGGTTGTTGTTGCTACCCATTAACTCCTGTAACACTACCGATGCCAAACTGCATCGGTTCCTTACCTTTCCTTTGGATCACAGCGGCAGTGTGGAGAGGGGGGGTTTACTGTTTGGGCAACAGCTCATCCTCCATATGAACACGCCCAGGCTACGTAGTTCCGAAAAAATATTTGGACACTACTCTATCGTCTTTCATAGAAGGAAGGATGCCAATCAATCAATGACATTATCTCTTGCGCACGATTCTTCATTTGTACCCAGTTATTAATCAGTTTGTAATTGAACTGGAAATTGCTCGATTCTCTAACTGTGTCGAGTTGCTTTTTCTGGGGAAGTCGGCTGCAGTTGCACAGCCAAAAAAAAACAAAGGAGGTATTATGCTCGGGAGTACTTCTACGGCCGTTCCGAAATACAACACTAAACGGCACTGTTTTTATCTTGGTAAAAGGTACAGAAGTGCAGCCCGTATTGGAAATTCCATAACCAATTACCTCCCCCTGCCGCCAGGGGGCGGGTCGCCAACATCGTATGTTGGCGCCAAAAAACAAAAACTTGACTTATCGAAAAACAGTATTGGAGGAGAGACGTAAAAACACCAAGCTCTCATTACCAAGCCCAAACCAGGGCCCGCTTATCATAGAACTCTACAACCAGCTCCCTTCTAAGGCATTGTATCAGCATACGTTAAAGGCAGGTACAATAGCACACTTACTGAAGGACGAGAAACTACCGAGACGAAGCGTCTTATCAACATTTCCTACCGACGAAAAGAATACCCTGTTATCACCATTACTCCAAGAAAATTACTAACTCTAAGTCTGGTAGCAAATACCATTAAAATTTGCAACAATTTTATGAAATTTTTGTCAATACAAGTGTCTGCATTTACTTTCGTGTTTGTTCCTTGTTTGTCCGACAATTTGCCTACAACTACGGAGAAATAAGAGCTCCTTCGAAATCCGTAAATACTCTTACCCGATCTTATACATATAGCTCGTTTCTTTTTTCGCGGGTTTCGGGAGGACAGAGGCAAAATTGTTAAGATCGGCTAGAATACTCAGAAGAGTTCTGGGGATCTGAGGAGACTTAGTGTGAAAATTTCCAAATGAGTGATATAACCTGATCTGCCCACCCCCTGTAAGAATAATTGGACCATTCTTAAAAGTACTTAGGGAGGAATTTTAACAGATTGGCGAAATAACCAAAGGAAATTGATGACAATGCACTGGCATTACACCCGAGAGATGATATAGACAGAATATATGTGTCAAGACAAGAAGGGGGAAGAGGTCTTGCCAGAATTGAGGATTGCGTTGATGCAATAACTCGAGGACTCGAAGAATACACTTCAGGGATTTCTTGTCGGCTTGGGAAATTTCTCGAACTTGGGAACCCCCTCCTCGAACTTGGGAACCTTTTTTTCGAACTCGAAACCTTCTTGTCATAATCGGGAGCCATCATGGAACTTTGAACCCAACCCTTTATTCAATCCACGGGAGTAGACTGTTCTCATTCCGTTACTCATGACTGGGTACAAGTGTTAAGTTGTGTTAATTATTCTAAGTTACAGTCGCCCTTGACCAGGACTGAACCTGCAGCCTAGAGATAACTGTCAATTAGAACTGTATTAACTCAAAGTCGATATCCACTACGTCCTGTGTCCAATTGGACAAGAATTCAGAGAAATACGAGGGTGGGCAAATTCTTCACTTCCTCGTCAATGGAATAATGGTTGCTTCAGACTATCATCTCTTCAGGTGGACAACTTTACCACATCCTCCATACTCACCAAATTTAGCACATTCAGACTATCATCTCTTTGGCCCCATGAATGAGGGTTTGAGAGGCAAAACAGTATTCCAGTGACGAAGAAGTGAAATCTATAGTGAACAAGTGGTCTAAATAACAGAAGAGAATTTAACGGGGCAGGGATACATGCTCTCATTCGAAGGTGTTATTGAAAGAAAGGGTGATTCATTGGAGGAGTATGGATGTGATCCACAGAGGAACAGCTTCATTTTGATGTATGATATATGTTTTTGTGTTGGTAACTATACCTGTCCTAAACAAAATGGCATTACAATATGACTCATCCTCATAGATACACGCTTACTGGTCCGCTTATCGGACTGATTTGGAAATAAATGCTAAAAGATTATGCCTCACAAACCCTCTTTCATGGGACCGAAGAGATGATAATCTGAAGGCGCCAAATCTGGTGAGTATGGAGGATGCAGTAAAGTTGTCCACCCGAATAAGGCGATTTTCATTCTTGTCCTGATGTTTGTGTGTGGTCAAGCATTGTCATGCAGAAGGAGAACATTATCGATTGTCAAGTTGGGTCTTGCTCATCGGATTCTGATTTCAGTCAAGTTAGTGTCTCAGTGTAGACCTTAGTTTTATGGAAAGAAAAAAACTTCACATGTGATAAAAAATACCATTACTTTTTGACTCACACTCTTACCTTCCCACCCTTTTCATATTCAGTAAAAAAAAAAGTCGTCAGGGCGGCCTAAAGTCGGTATCAACCAGTCAGCGAGGGAATCTATCTCCTTTTCAATAGCGCTAGACTAGGGAGATTTTTTGGCGTCTGAGGTGGGCACCACAACTACCATCAGCTCCTTACTTTACCGCACAGATCCCTTTGCTACTCATACGCTGAGTTGGCGAGGACCGGTATCGAACTAGAAACCTTGTGGTTCCTAGCCGAACGCTCTACCGACTGAGCTAACCCGACCCAGTAATCAATCGATAATCGAACCGATCAGATTTCATCAATCAAAATCAATTAGATTTCCAATCAGCTCAAACGGAAATGAGTTTCCCGCTAGAATTTCGAGCGAACGATGACTTTCTCTCATGTCTTCTTTTTTTTACTTTCACTTTCATTTTCATTTCATTTTTATTTTTTTAGAAACTTGATTCTTTGATGACAGGTGCGTGGTCGGCGAGTTATTAAGGATAAATGTTTCTACGTTAAATTTTCCTGAAAAGTGATTGCCGTCAAATGTTAATAACGTTTATTGAAAATCAAATGAAAATCAAATATATAACTATATATATATATATATATATATATATATATATATAAGAATAAAACTAATGGCCGCCTCAAACATCAAATCAAACGAATTCCTTTCGGATCTCTCATATATATATATATATATATATATATATATATATAAATATATATAATATGAGAGAGAGAGAGATTGATACAGGGAGAGAGAGAGAGAGAGATTGATACAGGGAGAGAGAGAGAGAGAGATTGATACAGGGAGAGAGAGAGAGAGAGAGAGAGAAGAGAAAGAGAGAGATTGATACAGGGAAAGTGAGAGGAAAGTGAGAGAGAGAGAGAGAGATTGATACAGGGAAAGTGAGAGAGAGAGAGAGATTGATGAGGAAAGTGATGAGAAGAGAGAGATTGATACAGGGAAAGTGAGAGAGAGAAGAGAGATTGATAAGAAAGTGGAGAGAGAGAGAGAGAGAGATTGATACAGGAAAGTGAGAGAGAGAGAGAGAGATTGATACAGGGTGAAAAGAGAGAGAGAGAGATTGATACAGGGAAAGTAGAGAGAGATTGATACATGGAAGATTGAGAGAGAGAGAGAGAGATTATTGATACAGGGAAAGTGAGAGAGAGATGAAGAGAGAGAGAGAGAGAGATTGAACAGGGAAAGTGAGAGAGAGAGGAGAGATTGATACGAGGGGAAAGTGAGAGAGAGAGAGAGAGATTGATACAGGGAAAGTGAGAGAAGAGAGAGATTGATACAGGAAAGTGATACAGAGTGAGAGAGAGAGAAGAGATGATACAGGGAAAGTGAGAGAGAGATTGATACAGGAAAGTGAGAGAGAGAGAAGAGAGAGAGATTGATACAGGGAAAGTGAGAGAGAGAGAGATTGATACAGGAAAGTGAAGAGAGAGAGATACAGGAAAGTGAGAGAGAGAGAGAGATTGATACAGGGAAAGGAGAGAGAGAGAGAGATTGATACAGGGAAAGTGAGAGAGAGAGAGAGAGAGAGATTGATACAGGGAAAGGAAGAGAGAGAGAGAGAGAGATTTGATACAGGGAAAGTGAGAGAGAGAGAACGAGAGAGAGAGATTGATAGGAAAGTGGAGAGAGAGAGAGAGAGAGATTGATACAGGGAAAGTGAGAGAGAAGAGAGAGAGATTGATACAGGGAAGGAGAGAGAGAGAGAGCAGAGAGATTGATACAGGGAAAGTGAGAGAGAGAGAGAGAGAGAGAGATTATTACAGGGAAAGTGAAGAGAGATGATACAGGGAAAGTGAGAGAGAGGAGAGAGAGAGAGAGAGAGAGATTGATACAGGGGAAAGATGAGAGAGAGAAGAGAGAGCAGAGATTGATACAGGGAAAGTGAGAGAGAGAAAGAGAGATTGATACAGGGAAAGTGAGAGGAGAAGAGAGAGAAGATTGAACAGGGAAAGTGAGAGAGAGATTGATACAGGGAAAGTGAGAGAGAGATGATACGGAAAAGTGAGAGAGAGAGAGAGTTTGATACAGGGAAAGTGAGAGAGAGAAGAGAGAGAGATTGATACAGAAAGTGAGAGAGAGAGAGATTGATACAGGAAAGTGAGAGAGAGAGAGAGATTGATACAGGGAAAGTGAGAGAGAAGATTGATACAGGGAAAGTGAGAGAGAAGAGAGAGAATGTATACAGGGAAGTGAGAGAGAGAGAAGAGAGATATTGATACAGGGAAGTGAGAGAAGAGAGAAGAGGATTGATACAGGAGAGAGAGAGAGAGAGATACAGATTGAGAGAGAGATTGATACAGGGAAAGTGAGAGAGAGAGAGAGAGAGATTGAGAGAGAGAAGAGAGATTGAAACAGAGAAAAGGAGAGAGATTGGATACAGGAGAGAGAGAGAGAGAGAGAGAGAGATATTGATACAGGGAAAGAAGAGAGAGAGAGAGAAAGGAGAAGAGATGGATACAGGGAAAGTGAGAGAGAGAGATTGATACAGGGTAAAGAGAGAGAGAGAGATTGATACAGGGAAAGAGAGAGAGAGAGGATGATACAGGAAGAGAGAGAGAATGAGAGAGAAAGGATGATACAGGGGAAAGTGAGAGAGAGAGATTGATACAGGGAAAGAGAGAGAGAGAGAAGAGAGAAGAGATTGATACAGGGAAAGAGAGAGAGAGAGAGAGAAAGAGAGAGATTGATACAGGGAAAGTGAGAGAAGAGATTGATACAGGGAAAGAGAGAGAGAGAGAGAAGAGAGAGAGATTGATACAGGGGAAAGAGAGAGAGAGAGAGAGAGAGAAGATTGATTACAGGGAAAGTGAGAGAGAAGAGAAGATGATACAGGAAAGTGAAAGAGAGAGAAAGACAGAAAGAAAATGAGATAGTTGAGGGGTTTCATTAACAAATTGTGGACTGGTGGTTGGAAAGCACGAAAAAGTGTTGGTGTGTGGGAGAGAAAGAGAGAGTAAGTGAGAAGAGGGGGGGTGGGAGATCTTGACAAAAGAGAAAGAGGTTGAATAAAAGGAAGTGTGAGAGAGAGAACGAAATGAAGATGTGTGGACTGGGAGTTGAGATGGGAAGCAGAGAAAGACAGAGAGAGAGAGAAAGAAAGATAGAAAATGAAACGGGTAGGTTTTCAGGAAAAAAAATTGTAGTTGGAAGGAAAGAAAAGGTGTGGGGGGCGTGTGTGTTGTGTGTGTGTGTGTGTGGAGAGAGAGAGAAAGATGAAAGATGAAAGAAAAAGGAAAGAAAGAAAGAAAGAACGAAAATGAGACAGGGGATGGGTTTCACAAAAAAATAATGTGTACTGATGTTGAAAGGCAAGAAGTATGGTGTGTGTTGGTATGTGTTGTGTGTGTACGGAGAGAGAGAGAGAGAGATAGAGAGATCATGATAAAAGAGAAAGTGGTTGCTAGCTGAATCAAGATGGAGAAATAAAAGTAAATGAGAGAGGAGGGGGGAAGAGACAAAGAGGGAAAGAGAGAGAGAGAGAGAGAGAGATAGATAGAGAGATCATGATAAAAGAGAAAGTGGTTGCTAGCTGAATCAAGATGGAGAATAAAAGTAAATGAGAGAGAGGGGGGAGAGACAAGAGGGAAAGAGAGAGAGAGAGAGAGAGAGAGAGATATAGAGAGATCATGATAAAAGAGAAAGTGGTTGCTAGCTGAATCAAGATGGAGAATAAAAGTAAATGAGAGAGAGAGAGGGGGAAGAGACAAAGAGGGAAAGAGAGAGAGAGGCAGAGAAGGGGGTGGAAACGGAAAGCTGAGAGCAGGAGGAGGAAGCTATAAAATGAATCAAGTCTTTCTTTCATGTTCGTTATCAGGTTAAACGGGAAAGTTTCCTATTTTTCGGGGGTGGATGGGGGTAGTAGATAGGTGAGACGTTATTCAATTAAGTAGTTCTTCTGATATACGTCATTCTAAAGACCTATGTGAATACACACCATACACTTCTATTTGAATTAGCTTTGAGGAGGATATATATATATATATATATATATATATATATCATTCACAGACACGTGTTTCGATTCACCAAGTCTCTTCAGTGTGACTAGACATTTTGTAAGTCGGGATAGAACTCCGATCGATTCAGCAGCAGCAGTCGGACAGCTTAACCCTTCGGCTACACGTCACCCACAGAATGCGAATGGGAATTTAACTGTTTTAATACACACATCCCTATGTATGCAAAGGCTGCCATAGAGTGCTCCACCCCTTATATAGGAGAGCGTTGCGTTTTACGCTTTAATTGGCGGTCATCAGCGAAATCCCCCCCCTAAGTGCTCAACTCCAGGGGGGATGGGTAGCATATATAGTCATCCACAGACACGTGTTTCGACTTATCAAGGCATCGTTTTAATATTTTAATATCCTAATATTTTGGACGTCTGAGGATTGCATAATAAGCATGAAACTGCAGTTACGGAATATAGACAACATCTTATTATAATGGAGATTATGTGTTTGTTTGTCTGTAACCGAAACTATATCACTACTCAAGTCACTATCCATTTAGTTATTATACATCACATTCTCCATGAATCATTTTTATTTAAGCCTCAATTATTAATAAAATTGTTTTTCATTATTAATACTGCTGGCCATATCTACATACTAATAACATGCAATTGTATTTATATGTACAACAAAAAGCGGTTTACAGTGTGAACGGCAAGCCTAATTTGCATATTAATATTCATGATTTGATTTTAATAAATATGTGCTTGGTATTGTTGATTTCTAATTATTTGATTTTATCTTAATGAATATGAGCAAAAATCTCGGAGACAAATCTTAAAAGAAATCAATTAAAAGAAAAACTGTAATTTTATTCTTTACTTCCTGATTTAACTAATAGTTAAATTTAGCAAGGAAAGACGGTGGTGATGGAAGAGGAAGCTTCAGCTGTTATATTTTTCGATTATACCCCTCCCTGTTTCAAATCATTTGATCTGCATTCTTATTTAGTTTCTTTAGACTTTCTAATTTAATATAATATCTTATGACATTAATACTTGCAGCCGGAGGGTGCATATATTTGCTAGTGATATATATATATATATATATATATATATGGTGTTGTTAATATACTAGGTATGTCAGAAAAATTCCAAAATGATCATATTCTTCGATGTGAAAGTCAATGTGAGTTCTTACTACAAGGCTAGACGATCAACCACCATCCACTACAAAAAGATAATGCGGTGTTTGCTTCGTCCAGTGCGTGGTAAAATGCGAGAGATGTGACAGGACAATTTCTGTGTGCTTCACCATGACAACGCACCTACCCAAAATTCCCAGAGTATCCGAAAGTTACTGGCCCAGAAGTAAATCACTATCCTAGAGCAACCTCCCTACTCGCCCGACCTGGTGATTATTTTTCATCCCAAAGCTCAATGGGTTCACCAAGGTAACCCGTTTTGATGATGTGCACGACATCAAAAAGGCCGTGTTGAGAGAGCTACGGAGGATCCCAGAATAATCCTTCCAGGAATTCCTGCAAGCCTAGCATACAAGAATGAGGAAGGGTATTAGACTCGAGGGGGATAATTTTGAAGTGGATAATTTTTAGTTTGTAGTTTGGATTTGAAATAATTTTTTGTAACACCTGTCTTGGAACATTTTTGACATACCTCGTATAATTCCTTATTTTAATACCTCAACCATTTCCATAGTTCCACGCAATTTTTTGTTTGTTTTTAGGTTCTTTGAAACTTGTTTTTTCATCGCACTGTAAAGTTAAAAATTGACATTTATGTTTTGAATACTTTGTTACTTCTCGAAAATAATTGCCTTAATTAGTTTTAATTGTCTGAATATTTTCAAAATTAACTGAAGAATTCCAAATAGCAATGTGGTAAGCATTGTTCCCTATTTAGTTAAGAGATTTATGCACTGAATGATAACTAAAATAAATGTAAAACCCGCAAAAACGGCCATTCCATGTCGAACGATAGACTTGCTTCTTGAGTCAATTTCCCGGTAAGTCCTAACTCATTGGGACAAATCTATACCTCGATGTACTACTGAATAATTCCTCTTGGCAGTGGTGTGTGCATTGTTCCTTATTTAGTTGCAGTAGAGATTTATGCGCAGAATTGGTAAGTAAAATCATTGTAAAAGACCGCAAGTACGGCCATTCAGTTTTGACCGATAGACTTGCTTCTTTAGTCAAATTCTAGGTAAGTCCTAACTCATTGGGACAAATCTATACCCCAATCTACTACTGAAATATTCCTCTTGGCAGTGATGTAAGCATTGTTAGTTATTTAGTTGCCAGTAGAGATTTATACGAGAATTGGCAATAAAAATCAGTGTAAAAGACCGTAAGTACGGCCATTCAGTTTTGACCGATACACTTGCTTCTTTAGTCAAATTCTCGGTAAGACCTAACTCATTGCGACAAATCTATACCCCAATCTACTACTGAAGTATTCCTCTTGGCAGTGGTGTAAGCATTGTTACTTATTTAGTTGCCGGTAGAGATTTACGCGAAAATTGGCAATAAAAATCAGTGTAAAAGACCGCAAGTACGGCCATTCAGTTTTGACTGATAGACTTGCTTCTTTAGTATATTCTCGGTAAGTTCTAACTCATTTGGTCAAAGCTATACCCCAATCTACTACAGAAGTATTCCTCTTGGCAGTGGTGTAAGCATTGTTACTTATTTAGTTGCCAGTAGAGATTTATGCTAGGATTAGCAATAAAAATCAGTGTAAGAGACCGCAAGTACGGCCATTCAGTTTTGACCGATAGACTTGTTTCTTTAGTCAAATTCTCGGTAAGTCCTAACTCATTGGGACAAATCTATACCCCAATCTACTACTGAAGTATTCCTCTTGTCAGTGGTGTAAGCATTGTTACTTATTTAGTTGCCAGTAGAGATTTATGCGCAGACTTGGTAATAAAAATCAATGTAAAAGACCGCATGTACGGCCATTCAGTTTTGTACGATAGACTTGCTTCTTTAGTCAAATTCTCGGTAAGTCCTAACTCATTGGGACAAATCTATACCCCAATCTACTACTGAAGTATTCCTCTTGTCACTGGTGTAAGCATTGTTACTTATTTAGTTGCCAATAGAGATTTATGCGAGAATTGGCAATAAAAACCAATGTAAAAGACCGCAACTACGGTCATTCAGTTTTGACCGATAGACCTGCTTCTTTAGTAAAATTCTCGGTAAGTCCTAACTCATTGGGACAAATCTATACCGCAATCTACTACTGAAGTATTCCTCTTAGTAGTGGTTTAAGCATTGTTACTTAAATAAGTTGCCAGTAGAGATTTAGGCGCTGAAATGTCAATAAAAATCAGAGTAAGAGACCGCAAGTACGGCCATTCAGTTTTGACCGATAGACTTGCATCTTTAGTCAAATTCTCGGTAGGTCCTAACTCATTGGGACAAATCTATAGCCCAATCTACTACTGAAGTATTCCTCTTGTCAGTGGTGTAAGCATTGTTACTTATTTAGTTGCCAGTAGAGATTTATGCGAGAATTGGCAATAAAAAATCAGTGTAAAGACCGCAAGTACGGCCATTCAGTTTTGACCGATAAACTTGCTTCTTTAGTCAAATTCTCGGTAAGTCCTAACTCATTGGACAAATCTATACCCAATCTACTACTGAAGTATTCCTCTTGGCAGTGGTGTAAGCATTGTTACTTATTTAGTTGCCAGTAGAGATTTATGCGAGAATTGGCAATAAAAATCAGTGTAAAAGACCGCAAGTACGGCCATTCAGTTTTGACCGATAAACTTGCTCTTTAGTCAAATTCTCGGTAAGTCCTAACTCATTGGGACAAATCTATACCCCAATCTACTACTGAAGTATTCCTCTTGGCAGTGGTGTAAGCATTGTTACTTATTTAGTTGCCAGTAGAGATTTATGCGAGAATTGGCAATAAAAATCAGTGTAAGACCGCAAGTACGGCCATTCAGTTTTGACCGATAGACTTGCTTCTTTAGTCAAATTCTCGGTAAGTCCTAACTCATTGGGACAAATCTATACCCAATCTACTACTGAAGTATTCCTCTTGGCAGTGGTGTAAGCATTGTTACTTATTTAGTTGCCAGTAGAGATTTATGCGAGAATTGGCAATAAAAATCAGTGTAAGACCGCAAGTACGGCCATTCAGTTTTGACCGATAGACTTGCTTCTTTAGTCAAATTCTCGGTAAGTCCTAACTCATTGGGACAAATCTATACCCCAATCTACTACTGAAGTATTCCTCTTGGCAGTGGTGTAAGCATTGTTACTTATTTAGTTGCCAGTAGAGATTTATGCGCAGAATTGGCAATAAAAATCAGTGTAAAAGACCGCAAGTACGGCCATTCAGTTTTGACCGATAGACTTGCTTCTTTAGTCAAATTCTCGGTAAGTCCTAACTCATTGGGACATATCTATACTCTGAAGTATTCCTCTTGGCAGTGGTGTAAGCATTGTTACTTATTTAGTTGCCAGTAGAGATTTATGCGAGAATTGGCAATAAAAATCAGTGTAAAGACCGCAAGTACGGCCATTCAGTTTTGACCGATAGACTTGCTCTTTAGTCAAATTCTCGGTAAGTCCTAACTCATTGGGACAAATCTATACCCCAATCTACTACTGAAGTATTCCTCTTGGCAGTGGTGTAAGCATTGTTACTTATTTAGTTGCCAGTAGAGATTTATGCGAGAATTGGCAATAAAAATCAGTGTAAGACCGCAAGTACGGCCATTCAGTTTTGACCGATAGACTTGCTTCTTTAGTCAAATTCTCGGTAAGTCCTAACTCATTGGGACAAATCTATACCCCCAATCTACTACTGAAGTATTCCTCTTGGCAGTGGTGTAAGCATTGTTACTTATTTAGTTGCCAGTAGAGATTTATGCGAGAATTGGCAATAAAAATCAGTGTAAAGACCGCAAGTACGGCCATTCAGTTTTGACCGATAGACTTGCTTCTTTAGTCAAATTCTCGGTAAGTCCTAACTCATTGGGACAAATCTATACCCCAATCTACTACTGAAGTATTCCTCTTGGCAGTGGTGTAAGCATTGTTACTTATTTAGTTGCCAGTAGAGATTTATGCGAGAATTGGCAATAAAATCAGTGTAAAAGACCGCAAGTACGGCCATTCAGTTTTGACCGATAGACTTGCTTCTTTAGTCAAATTCTCGGTAAGTCCTAACTCATTGGGACAAATCTATACCCCAATCTACTACTGAAGTATTTCCTCTTGGCAGTGGTGTAAGCATTGTTACTTATTTAGTTGCCAGTAGAGATTTATGCGAGAATTGGCAATAAAAATCAGTGTAAGAGACCGCAAGTACGGCCATTCAGTTTTGACCGATAGACTTGCTTCTTTAGTCAAATTCTCGGTAAGTCCTAACTCATTGGGACAAATCTATACCCCAATCTACTACTGAAGTATTCCTCTTGGTAGTGGTGTAAGCATTGTTACTTATTAATTGCCAGTAGAGATTTATGCGCTGAATTGGCAATAAAAATCAGTGTAAAGACTGCAAGTACGGCCATTTTTGACCGATAGACTTGCTTCTTTAGTCAAATTCTCGGTAATCCTAACTCATTGGGACAATCATCCCCCCAATCTACTACTGAAGTATTCCTCTTGTCAGTGGTGTAAGCATTGTTACTTATTTAGTTGCCAGAGATTTATGCGAGAATTGGCAATAAAAATCAGTGTAAAGACCGCAAGTACGGCCATTCAGTTTTGACCGATAGACTTGCTTCTTTAGTCAAATTCTCGGTAAGTCCTAACTCATTGGGACAAATCTATACCCCAATCTACTACTGAAGTATTCCTCTTGGCAGTGGTGTAAGCATTGTTACTTATTTAGTTGCCAGTAGAGATTTATGCGAGAATTGGCAATAAAAATCAGTGTAAAGACCGCAAGTACGGCCATTCAGTTTTGACCGATAGACTTGCTCTTTAGTCAAATTCTCGGTAAGTCCTAACTCATTGGGACAAATCTATACCCCAATCTACTACTGAAGTATTCCTCTTGGCAGTGGTGTAAGCATTGTTACTAATTTAGTTGCCAGTAGAGATTTATGCGAGAATTGGCAATAAAAATCAGTGTAAAGACCGCAAGTACGGCCATTCAGTTTTGACCGATAGACTTGCTTCTTTAGTCAAATTCTCGGTAAGTCCTAACTCATTGGGACAAAATCTATACCCCAATCTACTACTGAAGTATTCCTCTTGGCAGTGGTGTAAGCATTGTTACTTATTTAGTTGCCAGTAGAGATTTATGCGCAGACTTTGGCAATAAAAATCAATGTAAAAGACCGCAAGTACGGCCATTCAGTTTGAACGATAGACTTGCTTCTTTAGTCAAATTCTCGGTAAGTCCTAACTCATTGGACAATCTATACCCCAATCTACTACTGAAGTATTCCTCTTGGCAGTGGTGTAAGCATTGTTACTTATTTAGTTGCCAGTAGAGATTTATGCGAGAATTGGCAATAAAAATCAGTGTAAGAGACCGCAAGTACGGCCATTCAGTTTTGACCGATAGACTTGCTTCTTTAGTCAAAATTCTCGGTAAGTCCTAACTCATTGGGACAAATCTATACCCCAATCTACTACTGAAGTATTCCTCTTGTCAGTGGTGTAAGCATTGTTACTTATTTAGTTGCCAGTAGAGATTTATGCGAGAATTGGCAATAAAAATCAGTGTAAAAGACCGCAAGTACGGCCATTCAGTTTTGACCGATAGACTTGCTTCTTTAGTCAAATTCTCGTAAGTCCTAACTCATTGGGACAAATCTATACCCCAATCTACTACTGAAGTATTCCTCTTTGCAGTGGTGTAAGCATTGTTACTTATTTAGTTGCCAGTAGAGATTTATGCGAGAATTGGCAATAAAAATCAGTGTAAAGACCGCAAGTACGGCCATTCAGTTTTGACCGATAGACTTGCTTCTTTAGTCAAATTCTCGGTAAGTCCTAACTCATTGGGACAAATCTATACCCCAATCTACTACTGAAGTATTCCTCTTGGCAGTGGTGTAAGCATTGTTACTTATTTAGTTGCCAGTAGAGATTTAGCGAGATTGGCAATAAAAATCAGTGTAAAAGACCGCAAGTACGGCCATTCAGTTTTGACCGATAGACTTGCTTCTTTAGTCAAATTCTCGGTAAGTCCTAACTCATTGGGACAAATCTATACCCCAATCTACTACTGAAGTATTCCTCTTGGCAGTGGTGTAAGCATTGTTACTTATTTAGTTGCCACTAGAGATTTATGTGCAGCAAATAAAAATCAGTGTAAAAGACCGCAAGTACGGCCATTCAGTTTTGACCGATAGACTTGCTTCTTTAGTCAAATTTCTCGGTAAGTCCTAACTCATTGGGACAAATCTATACCCCAATCTACTACTGAAGTATTCCTCTTGGCAGTGGTGTAAGCATTGTTACTTATTTAGAGATTTTATGTGAGATGGCAATAAAAATCAGTGTAAAAGACCGCAAGTACGGCCATTCAGTTTTGACCGATAGACTTGCTTCTTTAGTCAAATTTCGGTAAGTCCTAACTCATTGGACAAATCTATACCCCAATCTACTACTGAAGTATTCCTCTTGGCAGTGGTGTAAGCATTGTTACTTATTAGTTGCCAGTAGAGATTTATGCGAGATTGGCAATAAAAATCAGTGTAAAAGACCGCAAGTACGGCCATTCAGTTTTGACCGATAGACTTGCTTCTTTAGTCAAATTCTCGTAAGTCCTAACTCATTGGGACAAATCTATACCCCAATCTACTACTGAAGTATTCCTCTTGGCAGTGGTGTAAGCATTGTTACTTACTTAGTTGCCACTAGAGATTTATGCGAGATTGGCAATAAAATCAGTTGTAAAAGACCGCAAGTACGGCCATTCAGTTTTGACCGATAGACTTGCTTCTTTAGTCAAATTCTCGGTAAGTCTAACTCATTGGGACAAATCTATACCCCCAATCTATACTGAAGTATTCCTCTTTGGCAGTGGTGTAAGCATTGGTTAACGATTTTAGTTTGCCAGTAGAGATTTAATGTGAGGCTATTGCCAAATTAAAAAATCAGTGTAAAACCGCCAAGTACGGCCATTTCAGTTTTGACCCGATAGACTTGCCTTCTTTAGTCAAATTTTCGGTAATCCAACTCATTGGACAAATCTATACCCCAATCTACTACTGAAATCCTCTTGCCAGGGGAAGCATTGGTTTATTTAGTTGCCAGTAGAGATTTATGCGAGATTGGAATAAAAATCAGTGTAAAAGACCGCAAGTACGGCCATTCAGTTTGACCGATAGACTTGCTTCTTTAAGTCAAATTTCTGACGGCCATTCAGTTTTGACGATAGACTTGCTTCTTTAGTCAAATTCTCGGTAAGTCCTAACTCATTGGGACAAATCTATACCCCAATCTACTACTGAAGTATTCCTCTTGGCAGTGGTGTAAGCATTGTTACTTATTTAGTTGCCAGTAGATATTTATGCGCAGAATTGGCAATAAAAATCAGTGTAAAAGACTACAAGTATGGCCATTCAGTTTTGACCGATAGACTTGCTTCTTTAGTCAACTTCTCGGTAAGTCCTAACTCATTGGGACAAATCTATACCCCAATCTTCTACTGATGTATTCCTCTTGGCAGTGGTATAAGCATTGTTACTTATTTAGTTGCCAGTAGAGATTTATGCGAGGATTGGCAATAAAAATCAGTGTAAAAGACCGCAAGTACGGCCATTCAGTTTTGACTGATAGACTTGCTTCTTTAGTCAAATTCTCGGTAAGTCCTAAACTCATTGGGACAAATCTATAGCCCAATCTACTACTGAAGTATTCCTCTTGGCAGTGGTGTAAGCATTGTTACTTATTTAGTTGCCAGTAGAGATTTATGCGAGGATTGGCAATAAAAATCCATGTAAAAGACCGCAAGTACGGCCATTCAGTTTTGACCGATAGACATCCTTCTTTAGTCAAATTCTCAGTAAGTCCTTACTCATTGGGACAAATCTATACCCCAATCTACTACTGAAGTATTCCTCTTGGCAGTGGTGTAAGCATTGTTACTTATTTAGTTTCCAGTAGATATTTATGCGAGGATTGGCAATAAAAATCGGTGTAAAAGACAGCAAGTACGGCCAATCAGTTTTGACCGATAGACTTGCTTCTTTAGTCAAATTCTCGGTAAGTCCTAACTCATTGGGACAAATCTATACCCCAATCTACTACTGAAGTATTCCTCTTTGCAGTGGTGTAAGCATTGTATCTTATTTAGTTGCCAGTAGAGATTTATGCGCAGAATTGGCAATAAAAATCAGTGTAAAAGACTACAAGTACGGCCATTCAGTTTTGACGATAGACTTGCTTCTTTAGTCAAAATTCTCGGTAAGTCCTAACTCATTGGGACAAATCTATACCCCAATCTACTACTGAAGTATTCCTCTTGGCAGTGGTGTAAGCATTGTTACTTATTTAGTTGCCAGTAGAGATTTATGCGAGGATTGGCAATAAAAATCAGTGTAAAAGACCGCAAGTACGGCCATTCAGTTTTGACCGATAGACTTGCTTCTTTAGTCAAATTCTCGGTAAGTCCTAACTCATTGGACAAATCTATACCCCAATCTACTACTGAAGTATTCCTCTTGGCAGTGGTGTAAGCATTGTTACTTATTTAGTTGCCAGTAGAGATTTATGCGAGGATTGGCAATAAAAATCAGTGTAAAAGACCGCAAGTACGGCCATTCAGTTTTGACCGATAGACTTGCTTCTTTAGTCAAATTCTCGGTAAGTCCTAACTCATTGGGACAAATCTATACCCTAATCTACTACTGAAGTATTCCTCTTGGCAGTGGTGTAAGCATTGTTACTTATTTAGTTGCCAGTAGAGATTTATGCGAAGAATTGGCAATAAAAATCAGTGTAAAAGACAGCAAGTACGGCCATTTAATTTTGACCGATAGACTTGCTTCTTTAGTCAAATTCTCGGTAAGTCCTAACTCATTGGGACCAATCTACACCTCAATCTACTACTGAAGTATTCCTCTAGGCAGTGGTGTAAGCATTGTTACTTATTTTGTTGCGAGTAGAGATTTATTCGTAGAATTGTTAATTACAATCATTGTAAAAGACTGCAAATCGGCCATTCAGTTTCGACCGACAGGCTTGCTTCTTTAATCAAATTCTCGGTAAGTCTTATCTCATTGGGACAAATCTATACCTCAATGTACTACTGAAGTATTCCTCTTGCAGTGGTGTAAGCATTGTTCCTTATTTCGTTGCGAGTAGAGGTTTAGGCGCACAATTGGTAATTAAAATCCTTGTAAAATACCGCAAAAACACTATACAGTTTTGACCGATAGACCCTTCTTTAGCTAAATTCTTGGTTAGTCTCTACTCTTTGGGACAAATCTATAGCTCACTGTACTACTGAAGAATTCCACTTGGCAGTGGTGTAAGCATTGTTATTTATTTAGTAGCGAGTAGAGATTCAAGCGCAGAATTGTTAAATAAAATCATTGTAAAAGACCGCCAAAACCTCTTCAGCTTTAACCGATAGACTTGCTTCTTTAGTCAAATTCTCGGTAAGTCCTAACTCATTGGGACAAATCTATAGCTCAATTTACTACTGAACAATTCCTCCTGGTATTGGTGTGAGCATTGTTACTTATTTAGTTGCGAGTAGATTTTTATGCGCACAATTGTTAATTTCAATCCTAAATAAGTCCTAACTCATTGGGACAAATCTATACCCCAATCTACTACTGAAGTATTCCTCTTGGCAGTGGTGTAAGCATTGTTACTTATTTAGTTTCCAGTAGATATTTATGCGAGGATTGGCAATAAAAATCGGTGTAAAAGACAGCAAGTACGGCCATTCAGTTTTGACCGATAGACTTGCTTCTTTAGTCAAATTCTCGGTAAGTCCTAACTCATTGGGACAAATCTATACCCCAATCTACTACTGAAGTATTCCTCTTGGCAGTGGTGTAAGCATTGTATCTTATTTAGTTGCCAGTAGAGATTTATGCGCAGAATTGGCAATAAAAATCAGTGTAAAAGACTACAAGTACGGCCATTCAGTTTTGACCGATAGACTTCCTTCTTTAGTCAAATTCTCAGTAAGTCCTTACTCATTGGGACAAATCTATACCCCAATCTACTACTGAAGTATTCCTCTTGGCAGTGGTGTAAGCATTGTTACTTATTTAGTTTCCAGTAGATATTTATGCGAGGATTGGCAATAAAAATCGGTGTAAAAGACAGCAAGTACGGCCATTCAGTTTTGACCGATAGACTTGCTTCTTTAGTCAATTCTCGGTAAGTCCTAACTCATTGGGACAAATCTATACCCCAATCTACTACTGAAGTATTCCTCTTGGCAGTGGTGTAAGCATTGTTACTTATTTAGTTGCCAGTAGAGATTCATGCAAGGATTGGCAATAAAAATCAGTGTAAAAGAACACAAGTACGGCCATTCAGTTTTGACCGATAGACTTGCTTCTTTAGTCAAATTCTCGGTAACTCATAGCTCATTGGGACAAATCCATACCCCAATCTACTACTGAAGTATTCCTCTTGGCAGTGGTGTAAGCATTGTATCTTATTTAGTTGCCAGTATAGATTTATGCGCAGAAGTGGCAATAAAAATCAGTGTAAAAGACTACAAGTATGGCCATTCAGTTTTGACCGATAGACTTGCTTCTTTAGTCAACTTCTCGGTAAGTCCTAACTCATTGGGACAAATCCATACCCCAATCTACTACTGAAGTATTCCTCTTGGCAGTGGTATAAGCATTGTTACTTATTTAGTTGCCAGTAGAGATTTATGCGAGGATTGGCAATAAAAAAATCAGTGTAAAGACCGCAAGTACGGCCATTCAGTTTTGACTGATAGACTTGCTTCTTTAGTCAAATTCTCGGTAAGTCCTAAACTCATTGGGACAAATCTATAGCCCAATCTACTACTGAAGTATTCCTCTTGGCAGTGGTGTAAGCATTGTTACTTATTTAGTTGCCAGTAGAGATTTATGCGAGGATTGGCAATAAAAATCAGTGTAAAAGACCGCAAGTACGGCCATTCAGTTTTGACCGATAGACATCCTTCTTTAGTCAAATTCTCAGTAAGTCCTTACTCATTGGGACAAATCTATACCCCAATCTACTACTGAAGTATTCCTCTTGGCAGTGGTGTAAGCATTGTTACTTATTTAGTTTCCAGTAGATATTTATGCGAGGATTGGCAATAAAATCGGTGTAAAAGACAGCAAGTACGGCCATTCAGTTTTGACCGATAGACTTGCTTCTTTAGTCAAATTCTCGGTAAGTCCTAACTCATTGGACAAATCTATACCCCAATCTACTACTGAAGTATTCCTCTTGGCAGTGGTGTAAGCATTGTATCTTATTTAGTTGCCAGTAGAGATTTATGCGCAGAATTGGCAATAAAAATCAGTGTAAAAGACTACAAGTACGGCCATTCAGTTTTGACCGATAGACTTGCTTCTTTAGTCAAATTCTCGGTAAGTCCTAACTCATTGGACAAATCTATACCCCAATCTACTACTGAAGTATTCCTCTTGGCAGTGGTGTAAGCATTGTTACTTATTTAGTTGCCAGTAGAGATTTATGCGAGGATTGGCAATAAAAATCAGTGTAAAAGACCGCAAGTACGGCCATTCAGTTTTGACCGATAGACTTGCTTCTTTAGTCAAATTCTCGGTAAGTCCTAACTCATTGGGACAAATCTATACCCCAATCTACTACTGAAGTATTCCTCTTGGCAGTGGTGTAAGCATTGTTACTTATTTAGTTGCCAGTAGAGATTTATGCGAGGATTGGCAATAAAAATCAGTGTAAAAGACCGCAAGTACGGCCATTCAGTTTTGACTGATAGACTTGCTTCTTTAGTCAATTTCTCGGTAAGTCCTAACTCAATGGGACAAATCTATACCCCAATCTACTACTGAAGTATTCCTCTTGCAATGGTGTAAGCATTGTTACTTATTTAGTTGCCAGTAGAGATTTATGCGCAGAATTGGCAATAAAAATCAGTGTAAAAGACTACAAGTACGGCCATTCAGTTTTGACCGATAGACTTGCTTCTTTAGTCAAATTCTCGGTAAGTCCTAACTCATTGGGACCAATCTACACCTCAATCTACTATTGAAGTATTCCTCTAGGCAGTGGTGTCAGCATTGTTACTTATTTTGTTGCGAGTAGAGATTTATTCGTAGAATTGTTAATTACAATCATTGTAAAAGACTGCAAATCGGCCATTCAGTTTCGACCGACAGGCTTGCTTCTTTAATCAAATTCTCGGTAAGTCTTATCTCATTGGGACAAATCTATACCTCAATGTACTACTGAAGTATTCCTCTTTGCAGTGGTGTAAGCATTGTTCCTTATTTTCGTTGCGAGTAGAGGTTTAGGCGCACAAATTTGGTAATTAAAAATCCTTGTAAAATACCGCAAAAACACTATACAGTTTTGACCGATAGACCCTATTCTTTAGCTAAATTCTTGGTTAGTCTCTACTCTTTGGGACAAATCTATAGCTCACTGTACTACTGAAGAATTCCACTTGGCAGTGGTGTAAGCATTGTTATTTATTTAGTAGCGAGTAGAGATTCAAGCGCAGAATTGTTAAATAAAATCATTGTAAAAGACCGCCAAAACCTCTTCAGCTTTGACCGATAGACTTGCTTCTTTAGTCAAATTCTCGGTAAGTCCTAACTCATTGGAACAAATCTATAGCTCAATTTACTACTGAACAATTCCTCCTGGTATTGGTGTGAGCATTGTTACTTATTTAGTTGCGAGTAGATTTTTATGCGCACAATTGTTAATTTCAATCCTAAATAAGTCCTAAGTCATTGGGACAAATCTATTCATCAATGTACTACTGAAGAAGTCCTTGCTTCTTTAGTCAATTTGGGCATTTCAGTCTCGGAAGACTATCATATAGTTTTTATGTATCCAAAAATGATAGCTCCTCCAGTCACTGTGAAGTCCGATGTTTAAAAAACATTATCGACCACAGATTTAGCATGTGAAGGCTGTCCCTTAAGATGTTGATTTGCCAATGCTTAGTTGCAGCTGCTTTCTTCTAGCTTTAGGTGTTTTGTCAGGGTGACTTCTGACATGAACAGTCCTCTGCAGAGATTCTGCCGCCACTGAGGGCGGTCCTGAGCCAAATTTTCCCAGATATGTTCATTTTTGCCAAAGCACCTGAGATTATTCTTGCAGACATAGGGCCCTGATTTGTTATTATTCACTCAACTTCCCCTTACCTCTTATGATAGAGACGTCTCAGTATCATTGACAGGTTAATTTCGCAAGGATTGTCCCGTGCTGTATCGTGGCCGATGCACTATGGTTTCTGACAATCTTACTGACGTCCCGGTTTCGATTTTTGTGGGAGGGAACTCGTTAGTATACATCGCTGATGAGACTTAATAAAGTTGAAACAGTCTGTACGATGTTTTCACACCGAATAATTATTTACCGAGATTCACTTGTCATTATTATTTCTATATTTATCGAATTTTATGCGATTTACACATTGTAATTGCCTTCAAGCAAAAATATAATTAATGATATATACTTTATTCAACAATGCTTCTAAAAAAACATCAAAAAATCATATATATATATATATATATTAAGATGAACAAAAAGTAATAAAACAAACTGGAATATTTATTTTATTTTTCTCAACTAGTTCAGACCTTAGGTCATCGTCAGGAGAAAATTTCTTGTTAAAAAAATTGTTAAAAAATTTAAGTGCTTCACAAGCCACTATAATCCGGGAAGAGAGGTATGGTAGAAGTGGCGTGTCCATCTGTTCAGTGAAAAAAACTTCTTTGAGTTGTATTCGTCTGAAATTTTCTTGTATATATATATATATATATATATATATATATATATATATATATATATATATAATTTAATATACCAAGCGTGTTGGTAGATCCTTGCGGAGAGAAAAAACCCGGCAGAGAGTTTGATTGTAAAAAATATACTACCAAACATCAACCAGGAAGAAAAAAATTTTGAAAAAAAGAAAAGACCAAGATATTCGTACCAACAAAAAATAATCTATTGGTATAGTATTTGGCCAAAAGAAAAAACAATTTATATATATATGTATATAAGATATATATATATTCATATAACCGCTAGGAGAAGCTAATTTGTAAAAAGTGCTCGATACCTAAGTAGAGCCAAGTAATAAAGATAATCTACTGAGTCAGACGAACCTACTATTAGTTTCGCATAAAGCTCTTTAGGGCTAAAGTCAGATTTTAGCCCTGAAGAGCTTTATGCGAAACTAATAGTAGGTTCGTCTGACTCAGTAGATTATCTTTTTATATATATATATGAAAAGTCAATTTGTCTTTTGAAAAGACAAAATACCTGGATTTGTACATCTCCGGAGGGACTTTTAACTTGCTTTTTTGTGGCTGGAATCATGAACATTTTTGATACTTTTTTATACTTTTAAAAAATATTTTTACAACAAACTCTTTTGAGTTTTCTTGTGGATTATAATGTTTCTGATTTAAAAAAAAAAAATAATTTTTTATTTTTAAAACAGAAAATGCATTTTCAACAATTTAAAAAATTCCGGTTCCGAACGTGAACGTTCGTTTGTACCCATCCAGTTTTGTAACGGTTTACTTACACTGTCTTTCCATCACAAATATTTCGCTCTTGATGAAGACCGCTTTAATAAAAGGTCGAAACAGATTTCTGTCAGCGAATTATAACATCATTTGTTTGTTTTTTCTAAAAATGTTTATTCATACTGTCGGATTCACTTCCATTTACTTTTCATATATATATATATATATATATATATATATATATATATAAAGAGGAAGAAAAAGAAGAAAAGTATAACCACGCAAAAAAACTTAAGCACGTTCATTTCTGATATTCGTCTCTGAAGATAAAGTTTTCTTTGAAATCGATAAGACAAAAATAACATCTTTTCGTTTTTATTTTTTTTTTGTACGCATTGTAATTGCCTTCAAAATATTAATATATTATAATATATATATATATATATATATATATATATATATACGTTCCCTACCCCTGGTTGTAGAAACGAGGGGGCTCATGCTTTTCCCAAGAGTCCGAAAGTAAACGTAATAGCACAACTGGAGTTCGAACGCGCTTTCTACGATGTCCCCTTCCAGCACGTTAGCCGCTACCCCTTGAGGACACCCTTCGATAGGTGATTAGACTGTGAGAGCTATATAAATACGCTTAATAGTAGGACCCGTGGATATACTACAGTATGATAATTTAAACACTATTTTTACTTAATCGCTATTGCGAATAGTTCAATATGTAAAAAGTAATCTTGATTTAACCTCCCCCCTCTCTCTCTCTCTCTCTCTCTCTCCCTCTCTCTCTCTCTCTCTCACACACACACACTTTTTCTTTCTTTCCTTCTTTGCATCTTTTTATTATGTTCAATTGAAACAGATTAGTGACATCGCTTCCGCACGCTCACCTCCTCTCTATATCTTTCCCCACTCCCGTTCTTTTTTTTCTTTCTTTCTTTCTTTCTTATTAGCATATCCTTTTTCTTCTCTTTGTTCATAATAGAAACATAATTGTCTATGACGAAACTCATTAGAAATAAGAATTCGATTTAACTCTATCTATCTATCTATCTATCTATCTCACATACACACACACACACTTTTTTCTATCTTTCCTTCTTTTTATCATTATTTTTGATTGAAACCGATATGCGTTATCACTTCCGCGCATTTATCCTCTCGCTCTATCTTTCCCCTACTTTGTTTTATTGAAAAAATACCAAAAAAGATTTCATCTTATTATATTTTTCTATGCAGCATGTCCTTTTTCTTTCCTTTATTTCTTTATAATAAAAATGGAATGGTTCATTATTTAGCTGAGGTGATAAAAAAAGAATTCGGTGGATAAGCAACACCAGATAATCAGGATTTAAACTTCTCACATTTCAACTTGGACGATTTTGACGGTCTTATTTTTAACCAGAGGGTGTTGTAAGATGATAACGGTCGTACAATTAAGGAACTCGAGTATGTTTGTCGGAATGTAATCTGCAAGAGAGTCGTCAATTCATAATTCCGGAAGCAACACCCCAGAAAAAAAAGCTACACAGCCAATTGCTATCATATTTACCACTCTTATTTAAGACGAACAATACATGCAGGACACAGCTGGAGAAGCAAGGACGAACTTATAAGTGACGTTCTCTTTTGGGCACTTACATATGTATACTCAGGTGTGGGTCGACCATCAAAAACCTACATCAATTAGCTCTGTATGCATAATAGGTACCTTACAGATTACCTTGCCAGGAGCGATTATCGATAGAGACGCTTGGTGAGAGAGACATCATGGGAATCGAGGCTGTCAGCAAGATCTAATGATGATGATGATTTATAAACTATTGTTTCATCACCAGATTATAATTAAAGGACTCAGATTGCGCATAGTACCTGCTGTTGCTTACGGGGTCAAAGAATTAAGTATTTATCATCAACATATCGTGCTAGTAGCACTGATATCCATGTCGATCTCTTGGAAATCGTCGCTATCATTCATTTTCTCTGGCAGGTCCTCTGAGCAGCAACCAGGATCCGTGCATTGCTATTTAATTTAAGTTTTTGCTTGATGGGCGAAACTGGCGTGCCAATATATTTGCCTCCACTGGAGAACGTCGCTTTTGAGTTAGTCCTTGCTTCTCCAGCAGTGTCCAGCATGTTGTATTCATCTCACACGGGTTGTTTGTGTGATAGCGGACAATTTGGAGATACATATAAAATATATAAAATATATATAGCCATAAGGAATGTTGTTTATAGTTAAGCTGGTCCTTACTTAGGCTAGATGGGCGGTCGGAGAGGACCCCCTCCGATCAGTCAGCTGGTCACGTCAAGCCCTAGCACCTATATGATTGTTCCAACCCTATTTGCCTTCATGGTAATCCCCAATCCCTTTTTATCATATGGTGCTAGAAGGCGGTGTTTGAGGATCTTATTGTCCTGTGTATAACGTTAAGCTTCATCTGATGGTGAGGTTCCAGTTCTAGAGCTCTGGAGAATGTGGAGTATGCATTCATCACCCTGGTCCAATCTGACCCAGAGTGGTAGTACCTGTTAAGGTACCATCAACAGATTAAATAGAAAAAAAAATGAGTTTAAAGAAAATTTGTTTAAAAAAGAAAAATTGAGTACTAATCAAGAATGAATAAAACAAAAAACCTTCGGCATAAAATGACCCAATAGGTTTGACATGTCATAAAATCCAACCAACCAGCCAACCAACCAACTACCTTAGTTAAGCCATTGTTGAAAATGAATTGAATATTGACAATATATGAGTAATTCAATATCAAATCATCCAGGTCATGTCACCCATCCCTTTCAATTTTTCTGAATTTTTTTCCAGGTGCGGATTATGTTAAAGTTAGATAATCCTCAAAATTTGAGCTTCCAATTTCAAAAATTGGTGGAGTTATGTCGATTTTAGCTCTCCAATTTTTTTTTTTTGGGGGGGGACAAAAAATGGCAACTTTCTGTAATCTATTTTTGTCTGTAAAATGAGTTCTAGAGCTTCCCTACTCTTAAAAATGTCTTGCAGTCAACCAATTTTAAGTTATTGATTATTTCTAATTTTTTCATAGCTAAACATTGATATAAATTCGCCAATTTTTTGAATTGGAAGCTGAAATTTTGAGGATTGTCTAACGTAAACATCTTCCACACCTGGACAACATTTCAATGAGTGGGTGACAATTTTACTTTTTTCTGGATGATTTGACATGGAATTACCCATAGAAAAAAGACTTAATTTTAATAGAGGGTCTGTGCAGCTCCTACAAGAGGTGAATACAGGGAATGGCATTCATGGTGTAATCGTTGTTTCTTTTGTTCTAGCTATCTGTCCCTCTTTTCTTTCTTTCTTTCTCATTCTGTTCCTATCTATCTATCTATCTATCTATCTATCTATCTATCTACATTTGCTGTCCTATTTCTTATTTTTCAGCTATATATCTTTTCTTTCATTTTTTTCTTTCTTTTTTCACAGTCCTGTTTCTTTCTTTCTTTCTTTCTTTCTTTCTTTTTCTTCTCCCCACTGCCGTTTTCTCATTTTGCTGAATTTATTTTCCTCATCATACCAGCTATTTTTATCTTTAATTTTTAAATCTTTTTTTCCATAAATTATTTTACAGTTCTACTAGAATGTACAAAATACAGACTGCCCATCTTTTTGTGTCTCATGAAACAAAAAGAAAAAAAAAAAAAAAAAAGAAAGTAACATGGTGATACGAGTTCACATTCTGAAAAAAAGCTGACTGTCTTTCACATAGCACTAACACACTTTGGAAAGGTATGCCTCTAATCCTTCCTCTAACTATGGGTAAATAGTAGGGCAGACTGAGCTATTTAATATTGGCAGTTTGCATTTCACAAAGCGCTAATACCTTTGGGAAAGGTATGAATCAAAATACTCTCCCTCCACCATGGGTAAATGGTAGTGTAAACTGCTCTTTAACATGTAACCAGTCTAGGAGAAGGAAAAATCTTAATTCAAACCTGTTAAACTCCATTAGAAATTGACCTTGTGTCACATACTGCTCATGCGGAAGGGTTGGTACATACAAGGTGTGTCATAAAAGTATCGAGATTGATGCTGTATTTACCAAGATAGAAATGAACAGTAAATGGAACGTTACTTTTTTTAGAATACAAGGTGAATCAAAAAGTACAAAAAATCTCGATATTTTTTGACACACCTTGTATATTTCTATCTTGACTCCTTTAAATACAATTAATTATCCTAAACATTCGTACAAGTGACCCAAAGTCTTTATCTTAATGATGACCATCTTACAAGCCGAATACAATATGGTTAACTCCTTTAAAAACTAATAATTATCAAACCTGCTAAACTGCGCTCTAGAAATTGACCTTGTGTCACATACTGCTCATGCAGAGAGGTTGGTATATATATATATATATATTGTAGCGTAATTATTATGGTCTACGGGGAATTTGGGGATTGAAAAGAAAACGGTAATCAGATTTCTGGAGAAAGAGAGGAAAAAGAAATAAGAACAAAAAGAGGTTAAAGTTTAGAAGGGTAAACACTCAACGACGACCAATGACCGCGGAACTAGAGTTAAAAATAAATACGGAAGTCCCAGTTTCTGCGGAGGAGCGGAAGTGGATGTGACCACCAACCCCACCCCCGGAACCACAAACGGAAGTAAAGAAAATTCGGTCTCTTTTTCGTCGGACCCGAAAAGGGTCGAACGCGTTTGTTGGAGCTCTGTCGTGACATATCTAGGGTAGCAACAAACAGCGCGCATGAACGGGATTTAAAATAGAAAATCTCTGTCTGTCTGTCTGTCTGTCTGTCTGTCTGTCTCTCTCTCTCTCTCTCTCTGAAAAAGAATCCACTTTTTGACTAAACGACTTTCATGTGTTGTTTCTTCGATCTAACGACGACTACTACTACTAACGACTATTACTACAACTCGACTTTGGCCCCTATGCAACACTATTCAAGTAGTTAATGTCTTCTTTCGTGGAGGTCTCTCGGTTTCTTCTGAGGATATAGGGATGTTATCAGTATTGATTGATTATGTTGGTGCTGCTGATCGTGATGATGTTGATGATAAAGGCTTCAAGCGATAAGAGCTATTTTAAAAGTAACGAAACACAGCAACCAATAAACTAACCGGTTTTTTTAAATAACTAATGACAAAAGAAAAAAAATGAGGAACAAAAAGAAACGAAAAAAAAATCGATGCATTTAGAAATCTAATGCTAGAATCTCGAAAAGTAAATCCCCCAATCTTAAATTTCTTGCAAATACTACAGGCCTACCATTATTTCTTCTTTCTTCTTCTTCTTCTTCTTCTCTTCTTCTCCTTCCTCTCTCTCTTGGCCTTCTTCTTCTCCTTCCTCTTCTTCTCTGGCCTCTTCTTCTTCTTCTTCTTCTTCTCTTCTTCTTCTTCTTCATTCATCCAGATCTTCTCCTTCTTCTTCTTCCTTTTTTCTTCTTCATTCATCCAGATCTTCTTTTTTCTTTTTCTTCTTCATTTACCCAGATCTTCTTCTTCTTTCATCCAGATCTTCTTCTTCTTCTTCTTCTTCTTCTTCTCTTCGTTCACCCAGATCTTCTTCTTTTTCTCCTTTTTCATTTATCCAGTTCTTCTTCTTCTTCGTCGTCGTCGTTGTCGTCACCGCTCCGATTCTTAAATACCAATTCTACTTTTATTTTTATTTTCATTATTCCACCAATCCTCATCTTTTTTCTCCCAACATCTTTTTATACTTTTTATCCGATTCATATATCATTTTAATTTTATCATCTTTAAATCGCTACGTGATCCAGAATGCATTTCGTTTATCATTCCGTTTTATTATTATACTTTTTCATTTATTTATCTTATTTTTTTTTGGGGGGGGGGTATTCATTCATTCATTCTTTTATAAATTTTTTGCTAATTTTTTCAATAATTTCTTTTGCTATTTTTTAAATATTTAGTTTTTTTCAACAATCTGTGTATTTTTTTAAACGGCCGATTTTAATTTTTTTTATACCATATCAAATATCCTGCTATCAAATCGACCCCCGACAACGACGACCGGACGCGAATTCATGAATATATCAAGGCAGTCACAATCCTCGGGGCACATTCCGGTTTTTTGATCTAATCGATTGTTACGTATGCGTGTATTATTTTTCCTCCGCCGACAACTGGTGGCCTTGTGTCTGGCATTTCTTTACTGTAATTAATGACTTTCTCTGATTGTGTCCACGGAACGGGAAATGGAGGCCGGAAGTGAGACAAGATTAATGTTAACTTTATCAGTGCTTTAGGGTTCCTTCTTCTTTTTTTTTAAATCTTTATTTATTTTTTTATTAAACGCGTTTTAGGGTAATTTCTTTCTAAATAAAGAAACACTCCTTATTGACAAAGATATAATCATGTATGAACGTACAAATCTATCTATCTCTCTCTCTCTCTCTCTCTCTCTCTCTCTCTCTCTCTCTCTTCTCTCTTCTTTTTATATATATATATATATTTATATATATATATATATATAATATATATTAACTAATACAAATGAAAAGTCTGTCTAACCATTGGTTTCTGAATATCACTTTTTCGGTGTTATTCGTCGTCAGAGACGTTGACTTTTGAAAAAATGGACAGTTTTTAAACTTTTGGCTCGTGTTTACGTGATCCGTTATTCGTTCTTGCATTTTGCTTTCGTCATATATATATATAGATAGATAGATAGATAAAAGGATATGAAAACAACACAATATGCTGTTAAAGTGAAAATATTTTATATCATATTCATAGCTAATATTGAACAATATTTCGATTTATAAAAATCATCTTCAGAGCTTGTTTATACTACAGACTTATCAATAGCGGAGACGAAAATAATATGAATTCAAAGCGAAAACATTGATGTTTGAAAATTTATGCGGTAGTTTCAAATATAAGCACATCCGCCAACGCTTTTCTTGGTCAGCGACATATTTGAAAATACGGCATAACTTTTTTGCAACATCAATGTTTTCGTTTTGAATTCATATTATTTTCGTCTCCGCTATTGATAAGTCCGGAGTATAAACAAGCTCTGAAGATGATTTTCATAAAGCGAAATATTGTTCAATATTAGCTATTTTATTGCCATCAAATAAATAGATATGTAAAACCTTTATATTTATTATATTATATCATATATATATATATATATATATATATATATATATATATATATATATATATATAATATATATATATATATATATGTGTGTGTGTGTGTGTTTTATAATTTGCTGTTGCTAAAAGTGAGACCATCCAAATATTTTGCGTATCTATGTATTTATATTCGTATTTCTTATTTGTACGACAGTTATCATCTTCAAACACCCTCTGGTTAAAAATCAGACCGTCCAAATTGTCCATGATGAAATGAAAAAAATGTAAATCATGATTATCTGAAACTGCTTATTCGCCGAATTCTTATTTCTTATAAATGTCGTCACCTCAGCTAAATAATGGACCGTTCCGTTTTTATTAGAAAGAAAGAAAGGCAAAAAAAAGGACAAACGATACAGAAAATATATGATAAAAATGAATAAGTAAAGAAAGAAAGGAAGAAAGACAGTAGGGGAAGATAAAGAGAGGGGGTGAGCGCGCCGAAGTGATAACTTTATTCTGTTTCAATCGAACATTATGAAAAGAAGAAAAGAAAGAAAAAAGTGAGAGAAAGAGAGTTAAATCAAGATCATTGTACTTTTTCCATATCGAACTATTATTCAACAGCTCTTAAGTTAACATATCAAACATTGTAATAATTAAATTATCATACTGTGGTATATATATATATATATATATATATATATATATATTATATATAATCCAAAAGTCCAGAGAAGAAATCTTCCTTACGACATAGGTTTTTTTTTAAAACAACTTGTCGCAGTTTGAGAGCTCAATGTGTGCTCTTATTGTTAGAGTCACAGAGCAAATTTATATTTAAATAAATAACAAAAGACTTAGAGATCTTGCATTATAGACTATTTCAGGGAGCTTAGACAAAAATATATATATATGCATGGATGTAGTAGCCCAAAAAAAGTTTGAGTGGTATAATGACTAATAATATTTAAATTTTCAGGATATATTTGTTTACATGTATATATGCGTATTTATCTGTGGATCTATGTATGCATGTATATGAGTGTGTATGTATATATGCGTGTTCAAATTTAACATAATGCAATATAACTTTTGCAGGTCCACCCTCCAAATAAGGAGGAAATAATACATAATTTGTACTAGCTAAATGATAATTTACAGAAAACAGGCTAACTCCATGGATGTATATGTATATTTGTATATAGGTATGTATATGTGGGTGTGTGTATGTGTGTATAGGTGTATGTATATATGTGTGTATATTGTATATATGTGTGTATATGTATATATGTGTGTTATATGTATATTATATATGTATATATATATATATGTGTATATATATGTATATTGTGTGTATAATAGATGTGTGTATGTGTGTGTGTATATGCATATGTATGTATATGTATAAGTTTGTATAGGTATATAGGGGTGGGTATAGTTGAAGCGATATGGAAAGAAAGGAAAAAATTAAGTCAAACAAAAACTCTAAATAAGGAACAGGGGTGTCCCTGAATTCTGAATTAATTGAATTAACAGTAACTCCTAACAAATTACTGACAAGCGGTCAGATGTCTTTGGTTTATTATTGTTTACTATTATTTGTATTTTTTTCCTATTTTTATTACTCTACAGCTGAGCAGGACAGGACAATTAAAAAAAAAAAAAAAAAAAAAATCTGTTTCAAATGCCTTAAAATAAAGAATTCATCATTCGCATCTGATGAGTCGGGAGAATTAGACATTTTTTGTCTAAGCTCCCTGAAATAGTCTATAATGCAAGATCTCTAAGTCTTTTGTTATTTATTTAAATATATATATATATATATATATATATATATATATATATATACTAGACAAAACGTGACCCGTTAGGTCACCCATTAAGCTCTCGCTAGATGATTAGAGAAAAGAGTAGGATCTGCCAAAATATCATCTGCTTTTCATTTTAAAAACGAACTGAAATTTATTTGAAAGAGATTTGAGTTTATTAGAACAAATTATTGACTATCAGTTTATTGTGTGTGTCTGTGTATGGGACACAAGAGAATTAGATTATGTAATTTTATGTACATTTAAAGATGACCAAAATCTATCAGAAATTTTAAGCAGCTTCATTTGTATTTGTTGTATCTCGGTTAAAAAGGGTTAAGTGTCGGGTTTATTGACCGGTGTCTGAGCTGCCATACAAAGGAAATGCTGACGGGACTAGGCATTTTTGGGGACTGGCCATCATATGAGCCTCGGCCTATGCGTGATTCCCCACGTAAAAGAACAAAAAAGAAACTTATGTTAATTCAATCTGGGGGAGGCTGAGAAAATATATATTTTACATTGTTTGGATTTTTTATTGAATCCGTCCATCTTTATACATCGAACTTCAAGCAAGAAATGACAATTTTATTATATTCTTTAAACAAAGAAATTGCCCGGAAATTAACTTAAAAATAATAGATATGTTTTCAATCCTATTAAATGCGCTTCAAGTGATATATTATAGTGTAATTCAGTGGAGTTTATATATTAATATATAGGGCGCGCATACTATTGCAAGTATACAAGGTGTGTCATAAAAGTATCGGGATTTAAGCTGTATTTACCAAGATAGAAATGAACAATAAATGAATTTTTTTTAGAATACAAGGTGTGCCACAAAAGCATCGAAGTTGAAGCTGTATTTACCATGATAGAAATGAAAAATAATAATGTAACATTATTTTTTTTCGAAATACATGTCATAAAATTATCAAGATTGAAGCTGTATTTACCAAGTTAGAAATGAATAATGAATGGAACGTTATTTTTTTTTCAGAATACAATGTGTGCCATAAAGGTGTCGAGTTTGAAGCTGTATTTACCAAGATAGAAATGAACAATGAATGGAACGTTATTTTTTTTTCAGAATACAATGTGTGCCATAAAGGTGTCGAGTTTGAAGCCGTATTTACCAAGATAGAAATGAACAATGAATGGAACGTTATTTTTTTTTCAGAATACAAGGTTTGACAAAAAGTACAAAAATCTCGATACTTTTTTGGCACAACGGTCGGAAGATTAAGGGACAATAGTATTAATAGTCATCCAATGCACTTTATGGATGCATATAAGATGGTGGTCAGTGATGCAGTATCTTCATTGCCGATTACGGGTTCTTGTGAATCATATCGGCTCCGATAGCAACCCAACTTGAATCCGGCATCTTCAAGTTGCCACACTGTCAGCTACGTGCTGCTAGCCTTGAAGTTTTTGCTACGAATCAACTACACAAGAAAAACTCGACATCTTAAATCAAGAATCACAGTGTGTCAGCCAATGAAAGTCCACCACTAATATATAATGGAATAATCTGTTTCTCCCGGTTTCAGACTAATTTACCTTCTACGGATTCCGCTTGCGGTAAGTTCGCCCCCTTCTATAAACTTAATTGATTTTATCTATTCTAACTGCATTCGTCGACATTGCAGTCTCGGAAGGCTATATAGTTCTTGTGTCCCTGAAGTTACAGCGCCACCTGTGACTGTGAAGTCCAATCTTCAGATGTCACATGTGAAGGCTGTCCCTGAAGATGTTGATGTGTCGGTGCTTTGTTACGCTGCTTTCTTCTGGACTTCTTAGCTTCATGTTGTTGCGCCAGGGTGACTTCAGACACGAACAGTCCCCTAAGGAGAGCCTGCTGCCACTGAGGGTGGTCCTGAGCTAAATTTTCCCTGTTGGAAGGGGCAATGCCAAAGCGTGAGATCATTCTTTCAGACATCCTTAAAACTCAGCTGGGGGTGACTAATCTAACTTATACTACCTTCATATATAGATATTCTAGTTCTAGCCTTCATGTAGTATAAGTCTACGGAGAATTTGGGATTGAAAAGAAAACGGTAATCAGATTTCTGGAAAAAGTGAAGAAAAAGAAATAAGAATAAAAAGAAGTTAAAGTTTGGAATTGTAAACACTCAACGGGTGCCAGCCATTGACCAACCAATGACCCCTGAACTAGATTTTAAAATAAAAACGGAATTTCAAGGGTTTTCTGAGAATAAGTGAAAGCGGACGTGTCCCTCCCACCCCGGGACAAACGGAAGAAGAGGAAAATCGATCTTTTTGGTGTCTCACTGTGACTTGTTTAGGCTAGCAACGAACAGCGCGCATGAACGTGATTTATGATAGAAAAGCTTGACCTCCCCTCCTCTCTCTCTCTCTCTCTCCCCTCTCCCTCTCTCTCTCTCTCTCTCTCTCTCTCTCTCTCTCTCTCTCTCTCTCTCTCTCTCTCTATCTCTCTCTCTGAAAAAAGAACCCACGAGCCTAGAAAGAAATAAACAACCCCTTTTTGACTATACGGCTTTCGTATGATGGTTCTCTCAGCTAACAATAGCTGCTACTAATAACGACAACTCGACTTTGGCCCCTACGTAACACTTCATAGATCCAGATAAAAATACCTATATTGTTCTGGCTCTGAAAATGTATCATACGTAGGTATAAGTAAGCGGACATCCTAGTAAATAAATCTCTGACCGGTTTTTGATTAACTAATGCTTCTACGACCGGAAAATTGGACATCAGCAAAGGTCAGTTTACGATCTGCAAAGACGGAGACGTCGAAGATTATTTGATCGAAAAGTCTTGAATTTTTACTTTCGATTTTGGACGAGAGTACAGTTGGAAAATTAATCCTCTCTTACGCCAAAGCAGTCCACATACGGAATCGGTAGAAAATAACTTGGACATACTGTCCATTTCTACTAAAGCGGACATTTTTGACAGCCGAAGGTCAGGATATAAAACCTCCAACATCGAACTGGCGAATATGATTTATTTCTTTTCTTTGCCAACGACAGTGAGAGGAAAATTGAGAACTATATATATATATAATATATATATTTATATATATATATATATATATATATGTGTGTGTGTGTGTGTGTGTGTGTATATATATATATATATGTGTGTGTGTGTGTGTGTGTGTGTGTATATTGTGTGTTGTGTGTGTGTGTATATATATATATATATGTATATGTGTGTGTGTGTGTGTGTGTGTGTGTGTGTGAGTACATTTTTTTATTTCCTCATATTCATAGGCCGGTTTAGTTCAGTCGGTTGAGTACTTGCCTAGGAATCACAAGGTTCTTGGTTCAATACAGGCCCTCGCCAACACACCGTATGAGTAGCACAGGGCTCTGTGTGGTAAAAGTAAGGAGCTGATGGCAGGTGTGGCGCTCCACCCCAGACGCAAAAACAGTCTCCTTGTTCTAGCGTTTGTGAAAAGGGATATAGTCCCCCGTTGTCTGGCTAATACAAATATTAGGCCACCCCGACGACTTTACTTACTTATATATATATAACACAGTGTCTCTTGATAACTATATATATATATATATATATATTGTTGTGTGTGTGTGTGTGTGTGTGTGTGTGTAAATAGTCTACATACATCATGCTTCTACATATCACGTTTTCTCAGTGTGGCTAGGCTTAGCAGGCTACCTCCTGCCAGGATCGAAACCCGACCGACTTTTCATCAGTCAGAGTTCTTAACCACTACGCCATTAGCCGCCTACAAGCAGGAGTTATAATTTACCTGATAAATGCCTACATAGGTATGTAACGACCGTTAGAGAACTTACATTCGTTTTATAGGAGATCTTTGTCATTTAAAACGAGATTCTCGGCCATCTGCTAAATTACTCCAGAGAACTCAACAAACCATGGGTTGGGAACTAGTATTTACTCACACACACACACACACACACACATATATATATATATATATATATATATATATTATAATTGTGTGTGTGTGTGTGTGTGGTGTGTGTGTGTGTGTTTTAAATTTCTTGTCAAATCAGGATCCTTCTTGCTCCTGAGTTCAACAAGAAGGTTCACCAGAGGGCACATCAGCAGAGAAACGTTGTGTATATAACAATAAAGACGAGGACCACAGTCCGAAAATCTAGATAATATAAATTATCAAGTCTCATCTGGAAAATTCAAAAACCAAACACCTGAATAAGGTCAGAGGGCACATCAACCGAAACGTTGTGTATGCAACAATAAAGATGAGTAGAAAAGTCCGAAAAATCCAAATAATACAAATTATCAAGCCTCACCTTCATAAATTCAACAAGAAGCACCTGCAGAGTGTTGTAGAGCACATCAGCTGAGACGTTGTATATATAACGATAAAGATGAGAACAACAGTTCAAAAAAGTAAATAAAACAGACTTTAAGGTGTGTATTAATTAAGTTAATAATGATTTTTTATATCATCATCAGTCTTTTAGTAGATCATCCTTATATATAACTTCGCCCTGTCGGCTGGGGCGTTAGAATGCACCGACTGCACCTCTGCAGAGGGGTAAGACTCCCCCAGATGGGACCACCTGTTGGCCGTGGGGTGTGACCATGATGCTTAAGGATAGAGCCCAGGTGGATGAGCAGTTCATGACTTGCAATACTCCACTTTGGCCCTATCTGGGCTAGACGGCGCGTCAGAGAGGCCCCCTCAATCAATCGGCTGGTCATATCAAGCCCTTGCCACTTATATGATTTTTCCCAACCCTATTGCCCTTATAGCAAGCCCCAACCCCTTTTTATCATATGGGTGCTAGAAGGCGGTGGCTGCGGGTCTACATGTCCTGGGAATGACGTTAAACTCTATCTGATGGTGAGGTTCCAGTTTTAGAGTTTGAGGGAATGTGGAGCCACCCTTCATCACCATTTGCTCCCTGTCCACTCATGACCCGGAGTTTTAATACCTGTTAGGGTCCTATCTATGGGTTTAAAAAGAAAAAATGTATTTATAAAAAATTGTATTATCCATTAAGAATTGATTTATTTTCAAAAACTTTATCGGCATTAAATGACCCACTGAGGTTGATATTGCCGTAAAACAAAACAAACCAAACTGTATATTTAACTTCGAGCAACCCATCAATCGACATACCACTCAAATAAGCTAGACGATCTCCTCTAAAATTATAAGATAAAACATATTCTAATAACACCACAAAAACCATACATCCAAACAACACCTACCTGCTCACTCTATCACACCAGACAAACCACAACACACATGAATTATACGATCAATCATATTTGCTTTGTCCACACATTTCGACCTCACATTTCGCGTCATCTGACTGCTAAACTCCAATAATCATACAACATCCTACAGCCCTTTCAAAGTGCACCTATCTCCACCAAGAAAAGAACACAACTCATCTCGCGTCTATCAACACACGTCTCACATCTATCACGACAGCAGAACTATCATCAAAATATAAAAGTGCCCTCTAATTCGTAATATCATTCTACACCTGATGTGTCACCTCCCATACTAAGATACAGTCCTCACGCGTGCGTACACTACAAACACACAACAGTCCTGAACACTGAGGACAAATTCTCTGCAAATTAAAAAAAAAAAAAAGAATATACAATGCAAGAACAGCACTGGAACAGAATACACATCACCACCCACTGAGCCTGAAAAAAAAAGCATTTTGAGCCGTTAAAAAAATCAAATAAACAAACACAAGCATATACACCACACAGCCCAGTATCATATCTACCATCAGACTATCCCACAAAAAACTATCTACAATACCATCATCACAACGTCTCACCACTCAACCTCAAATCTAGTACTCTAACTATACACAATCTACGTTTTGCGCAGTTAGTCACCGGCACACGCTCAATCATCACGATCCAGAACCCTAATAAACTCATAAGCGCGCGACAAACCCCATGCCACTCTCTGCATCCCATAATTATCCCGCGATAAAGACCTAATACAGACTACACCGTACACGACATGCTACCAAACACAACATCACTCATATAAGACACTTACATCAAGACTGTCCAGCCCATTACTCACAGCGACTTCCGCGCAATCTAACACAAGCTCAGCTCTTCCTCTGGACTCTAGTTTCGTATCTGACTACACTAACCATAAGTCATCTTCTAGCTCATTCGCATCGAATCATCCCTCCTAGAAGCCTTAACAGACCGATTCGACTGGCAGAAGAAGTAAAACTCTTCGACGCCGAAACGGACTGGCCAATGCAATTACTTGATTATCGATTTCTGCCGGAACCAACTTCGCCGGGTTCTCCAGCTCATGATCACGTCTATCTAACACCTCCCGTGCGATTAGAGAGATAGAGACGAGAGGCGAGAGTGGTCGAGAGAGAGAGAGAAATGGTGTGAGGAAGATGAGATGCAGAGAGAGTGGGAGAGACGAGAGTACTTGGTTAACATCATAAGTGCCCGAAACTACTCAGCAGCACGGCGATGACTAGCAGACGAGAAGAGAAAGCAGACGCACTGCAATAGACATAGTCGCCAATCGGGGCCGGACACTTGAGAAGACGTAGAGTCTGTGTACAGTCACGAAGAGCAACAGCACTGCACCGACAGACGGCAACTTCTACACAACCGTCGCGACATCTTGACTCGCACCAACTGAATACCAAATGACACCCGCAACAAACTCAACGCGTTACTACGTCCAACCACAGCACACCGTCATTCGCTGCTAATAAATCTGTCCTACTATCAACATTGGGCACATAGTTCGAGGACATGCGCCACACCTCACATGTGAGTGAGAGACAGAGGCTGGTGAGATCTGATAGATCGAGACATCCACCTGCCTGCTCCACTCATAAGATCTTTCTCCACAAGATAACAGCGATCATGGCCTCGACATCCCTACCTTAAACTCTATATACCTATACTCAACTCGCGCATCTATCATAACCCTAACCCCTCAAACTCGATATAGGACAGCAACATCGTCGCATACACAACGACCGACATCTCAGATACCCTCCCTGCATACCTACGTCCAATACACAATCCACTACAACGCATCACTCGCAACACTATACACGCGACCTACCAACCACACCCTCGCACCTGCGTACCTCTCGTCACACATGCCATTGCAACCTACTGTCTCCGAAACACGCACCACTACGTTCAATCTATCCTGTCCTCCGATCCTCCTCCTGGGAGAGAGAAACATAACCTGTGTGTTCTGTGAGAGAGAGCAGACTTGAGTGATGAGAGTGTGTGTATGAATGAGCAGAGAAGCGGAGTGAGGAGTGAATAAGAGAGTGTGTGTGTGAGAGAGGAGAGAGAGGTGAGAGTGCGTGTCGTAGTGTGTGTAAGAGAGAGAAGAGATACGTGAGATGAGAGAGTGTGAGAGAGAGAGAGAGTGAGAGTAGTGAGAGTGAGTAAGAGAGTGTGTGGAAGTGGAGAGTGAGTAAGAGAGAGAGAGGGGAGAGTGAGAGTGAGATAAGAGAAGACTGTGTGTGTGAGAGAGAGAGAGAAGAAGAGAGTGTGTGTGTGTGTGTGAGAGAGACAGATAGCGAGAGAGAGAAGAGTCTGGTCGATCGACTGAAAATGTTAAGATTCTGAAAGAAGGAAAATTAGACAAGATAGGTGAGGCGTGGAGGGAACAAAGAAAGCGAAAAGAAAAAAAAACACTTATAAAGTGCGAAATTCGCGCACACACACAAACACAGACACAGACACACACATATATATACACGCACACACACATATATATACAAACCATACACACATATATATACTATATATATATACAAGGTGTGTCAAAAAGGCATCGAGATTTTTTTGTAATTTTTGACACACATTGTATTGTGAAAAAATTACGTTCCATTCATTGTTCATATCTATCTTGGTAAATACAGCCTCAAATCTTGACACTTTATGACACGCCTTGTATATACCAACCCCCCCACATAAGCAAATCTGACACAAAACTGCTAATACTTTCCGATCTATTTTAGACATCGCGTAGTTTTTTTTTAGTTTTTTATCTACAGCAGCTAACGTGAGATCTGAACAGACCGATCTTGAATGTCAGTCTCTGGGCAGTGGGTGCAAACCAAAATGATGCAGGCGTTATGCTGTTTTCCTTTCCTATATATATATATATATATATATATATATATATATATAATAGTCATCCTCAGACACCGCGTTTAGATGTTTCACGTCTCTTCAGTGTGGCTTGACCTAACAACTATTTCTAGCCGGAAATGAATCCCAACTGGCTTTTCATTAGTCCGGTTCCTTAACCTCTCGGCCACCTACAGCTGCCAGTAAGGAGCGGAGTTTTAACTGATAAATACATACATCGGTGTATATATTTTACGATCAACAGAGAGCTCAAATCCGTAAATTCAACCCCAAGCAGAAGCCCAACAACAAGAACATGGTGGCTAGACGAGTTAGCAGTAACGAAGTAAGTAGAGTTAAAATTAAGACCATCATTCTATATCATCTATCCTAGGGACTGGCAAACTGAGCCTAAAATGCGTTTTTGACAAAATGACTTTAGCCCCCCTACAGAAAATAATTTACCAAAAATCAGGGAATTATCGGATTTTAATGAAATTTTCAGTGTTTTTTATCAATAAATGATCTGTATAATGCATTATTTATTTTATTTCAAAACTTTCTCATTTTTTTCAGGTCGCTTAATTTTGAGGGAGGGGGGGGCCTCCCTTATGTTGGGGGCGTAAAATTTTTTTCAAGTTGGTCATATATTGTACTAATTACAGTATAAATAATGAGATAAAAGACCGAAGTTATGAATAGAAACAAAAAAATATGTTTACGGTTGCGCTTCTATGAGAAAATAATACCAAAAATCGAAAAAAAATGTAAAAATAACAAATTTTTTTTTTTTTTGAGATTTCTTTTTTACTCATTTCGATAATTATTTAATTGGCTATTATTTTACAAGAAAAAATTATACATCGATGTTTTTTTCTGCTTAAAAAGGGGAGGCGTACATTTTCAATCGAGTTTTTCTTCAAAACGTATACTTTTTTTCGAAAAAATAAGGTTTGCATTAAGTAGATATTTATTTTTAGAATCTAAAAATATAACATTTAAAACTTAAAATCCGAAAATTTTATTTTAAATGAATTCTATATATTAATTTTTCATAGCAAAAATACTAAATTAAAGTTTTCAAATAAAATAACTGATGTATTATAAAATTCATTAATTGTTAAATCAATACTGAAAATTTCATTAAAATCGGATAATTACCTGATTTTTGGTAAAAAGATTTTCCATCCCAAATTTTACGTTAAAATTGTAAACAAGCGCCTAAAACCATTGAAAAAAAGCCAAAATGGCGGATCGCGTCGAAATTGACCAAAACAAATAGTTTTAAATCTTTTAAAAATAAACTGCATATGCAATTATATTTTTCTTTTTTTAATGATGGTTATGTTGCACTTATCGATTTAGACAAAGTTTAACCTTAAATAATAGATTTAATTATTTTTATTTCGCTTTTAAAACTCGTAGAAGCTGATTTTTTTTTTGCTAGTCCCTAATCTATCCCATCTATCTCTTTCTATATATAATACCCGATGTCGTATAAGGGCTATAAGTATATAACAATACTTCCTCGCTCATTGGTAAGCAGCAGGTCACATTGTTCTCTTTAGCCTTGTTATGGCAACCAGTCTAGGAAAAAAACAACCTTGAATTCAAACTCTCTTTCTCTCTCACTCAGTCTCTTTCTCTCTCACTCAGTCTCTCTCTCAAAATTTCCAAGATAACTTCTGTATATTGCAATTTTAATATTACATATAAAAAACACGTAACTTTTTTAAAAATTTATTTTAATTCTACGTTGAGCATTTAAGCGATGCAAGACCATTTGGAATGTTTCCTTTCTTTTTTAATTAAATAAAATGTGACAAATAACAAATCTGCGGTTAAGCAACACTAGATAATCTGTATACACATTTTTTGCATTGCATCTTGGACAATTTAGACGGTGTCATTTTTAACCAGGGTGGTGTTGCAAGATGAAATCGGTCGGAAGATTAAGGAACAAGAGTATTGATATATACACATAGTTGATTTATTCCAATATTTATTATCCAACCAAATATCACTAACAGCTTTCCTAGTTACCTTAATTCATTTTGTTGATTACCTTCGAGAGAAATGAATAATTGTTCTTTAATGTTGCCTGAGATCTAAGATTAAGCATTTTCACCAGTCTGTTCATTGTTTTATTAATAAGTTTGTCGCTTTCATTGTATTTCATTTTAACGTTGTACCATATTTCCCCTTTTCTCATTCGTATTTTTTCCCTTGGGAGATATTTATGTGTGGTAGTTAGTAATTAATTAGACACCTCTCCACTGTTTCTCTTTCGGCCTCAAAGCAACAGACTCTGTCCATCAATATCATTTATCTGTTTCGTATTGTGAGTGCGTGTTTATTTATTTATTTATTTGTTTCTACTTTTCTTTTTCAATCTCGTAATACACATTTACGACATTTTCTCTTCTCATATACACGCTGACCTTTCTCTTACAATCATTTCTTCTATATATCTATATATCTATATTAACACACTTGCTTTTAACATACACTTGATTAACACTTACTATCCTGACATATTCGGTCATTTACTATTAACGAGGATGGAACTCAGGTAGATGAGCCTACAACACTCTACTTTAGCCTTTACTTAGGCCGGTTGGAGAGGCCACCTCCGACCAATCAGCTGGTCACATCAAGCCCTAGAACCTATATGATTGTCCTTACCGTATTTCCCTCATAGCAAGCCTCAGTGATTTTTATCATCATGTGCTAGAAGGCGTTGGCTACATTGTTAATGTCCTGGGTATTACGTTAAACTATCTAATGGTGAATTACCAGTTCTGGATCTCTGAGGAGTGTGAAATGCCCCATCTTCGCCATTACTACCAGGTCTACTCAGACCCGGAGTGGTGGTACCTGTGTTACATAATCTATGCGGTTGCATAAGATTATTGTCAATCCCCTGTATTTCTAAAGGGATGGCCCTTTTCATATCACGGGCGGGACTTTCCATGGAATAGTACAGAAAGCCCGCGAAATACGTGAAGTCACGTGTGACCTGGTCGGGTCTTCAGTTTCAGTTTAGACGTCGGGCAGAGAAGATGTCCTGCCTTAACTGGAACTCGCCTGTATACGCGCGATATGTTAGTCTGATATTTAGTTACATGAAATTTTTAGTTAAGAAAATAAAAGCTTAAGAAAATAACACGGTTTTGTGGTTGGTGAATGTCTTGGTAACAAGACTGATCTAGAAGAAGAAATGAGTTAAGTGCGACCGACCGACCAAGACGAAGTCCAGACGCTAGAAGAGATGTTAGAAGAAGACGTAAGATAGAAAAGACGTCAGAAGAAGAATAGAAGTAAGTAAATAAGAGGTATACAACACCTGTCACATCTGTGGATTAGATAAAACAGAACGAGATTTAAAACATTTACTTAAAGAAAAAAATGTACTTTAACTAAACTTGAGTCTCTGTCAAGAATAAATAAAACAAAACATCTTCGGCGTGAAATGACCCAATGGATTGACATGCCGTAAAATCCTACCAACCAACCAGCCAACCTTCTCAGACAACATTTCTCTCTATATCTGCTCACACTTACTTAACATATCTAACACTTACTGTCCGGAAATCTCCGATCATTTACTCTGAACAGATTAGCGGGACCCGTGGAATTTCCACGAAATGAAACAAAAATCAAACTGGTTTGAATTTTTGTTGTAACTCTCTTCTGTTTAAGGAAGAAAAGTTTTTGTCTTGTTTTAATTACAATGACCAAAATTAGCCCAGAAGAAAACAAACCATTAGTAAGAAGAATTAAGAAGAATGAGCTGAAAAGAAGCAGTAATGAAGTTAACAAGAATCATGTAAGATTCTAATGTAAGTCTGTCTGTCTGTGTATGTCTGTCTGTCTGTCTCTGAACTCTCATTCGTTTATATACCCAATATAGGTATATAACAATATTAGTTAAACGGTGTCATAATGTCCTTTTGTTGTAACTCTCTTCTGTTTAAGGAAGAAAAGTTTTTGTCTGATTAATATTGTAAAGTCCGTTTTATAAAGTAGAAAAAGTCAATAACTCTTGAAAATTTCGACGTTAAAAGGAGAAAATGGAATTGGACAGAAACGGTTTCAGGATATTCAACATATGGGATTTTTAGATATGGAGTTTAGAGTTGGAAACGCCAAGGCGCAAGAAAATTGGGAACGGAAAGACAAGCTTGTTGAAAATTCAAACCGGAATGATGATTTACAATTTCATTACAAATAAATCCAACCAAAATTCCCATGATAACTTCTGTATATTGCAATTTTAATATTACGTATAAAACAAACATGTGTTACATAATCTATGCATGGGTTATTGTCAACTCCCTGTATTTCTGAAGGGATGGCCCCTTTTCATATCACGGGCGGACTTTCCATGGAATATTACAGAAAGCCCGCGAAGTATGTGAAGTCACGTGGTACCAAGTTGACCCGTTAGTTTTTTTAGATAACCGTTAGATTTGAATTTAAGCTACACTTACTGTACATAATTAATAGGCTACCTATTATCTAACGCTAGTTTACTGTTGTATATATATATGTAACTAACGTACCCGAATTTCCAAGAAACGAAACAAAACCAAGAGGAGCTATTTAAGCCAGAAACGATGATTTGCAGTTTCCTTACATTTGGGTTGGATCTTCTGTGCCTGATACTGGGACGTCTTATGTTTGTGTGTAGTTTTTAGTTAACAAACACAAGACAGAGAAGATGTATCTGCTTTAGCTGGAGCTCACTTGCACACGCACGCTGTGTTTAGTTAGAGGAATATGTTTAGTTAAGTAAATAAAAGTTTAAATAAATAATATGGTTTTGTGGTTGATGAATGTCTTGGCAACAAGACTGACCTAGAAGAAGAAATGAATCAAGTACGACCAACCAGCAAGAACAGAGAAATAGAAGTCATAGAGAAAGAATAGAAACGACTAGAGATCACCAATGGCCAAAGAAGTAAGTTATGCATCTCTCTATCTATCTGTGTCTATCTCTCCCCGTCTCTCCAGTAAAAGAACGCTTGTGTATGTACCCAACATGGGTATATGTGTTTGAGTATGTAACACATGTAACTTAAAAATTCAGTTTAATTTTACGTTGGGCATTTAACGACGCAAGACCATCTGGAATGCTTCCTTTTTTTAAAATAGGGTGTTATAAATGGGACAAATAAAAAAATCTGCGATTAATCGACACCAGATAATCTGTATACATATTTTTTGCATTGCATCTTGGACAATTTGGACGGTGTCATTTTTAACCAGGGGGGTGTTGCAAGATGAAAACGGTCGGAAGATTAAGGAACAAGAGTATTGATATATGGATAACAAATTGGATGTCGACCAGCGGAAGTGGGACCTTGGCTTCCTTTCTTTCCTGGAGGTCACGTGCAAGATTACTTCCCATCATTAGCAATCTATCTTTGCGATGGGTTCACTTCGGATTTCCCAGCATTTCCGGTTCTGTTTACAAAGGGAAAAGGGGAGAAAATCCTGTCGGTATTGTTTGAGAAAGACCAGAAAAAAAGAAAAGAAAGAAAAATGGAAAAGGAAAGAAAAGTAAGACAAAATTAGACGACGGAACAGCAATGGGTTCCAGGAAGGTTCTGGCGTCGCCCTTCTCTTTCGTATACGTGGTGTGGGTCTATTTTTTCCTTCTTGGCGGAAGATATTGAGACATTTCGTTTTTCTTTAAATCGAGGCGGGAGATGCCATAAGTTTCGCTGGCATTTCAGAGTTCTCTAAAAATGATAAACGTGGTTATTATGAACATTCACAAAAGATTTCGCCACCCGCTGCCTGATAAGATACCAATCTTAATTATCTATAAGCTTCGCTCTATCACACACACATCTCTCTCTCTCTCTCTCTCTCTCTCTCTCTCTCTCTCTCTCTCTCTCTCTCTCTCTCTCTCTCTCTCTCTCTCTAATACCCTCGCATATATTAAATTCATGCTTCGAAAGAATACTGTAAAAGTAATTTTCTTTCATATATATATATGTATACATGTGAATATATATATATATATATATATATATATATATATATATATATATATATATATTTAAAAAAAGATTTCTATTCGAAGGTTCTTTGTCCCCTTGAAAAGAATATTTTGAGAGCGACTTTTTCATAAATTCTAAACTATATATATATATATATATATATATATATATATATATATATATACACACACACACACACATATATATATATACATAAATATATATATATTATATATATATATATAGAGAGAGAGAGAGAGAAAGAGAGAGAGAGAGAGAGAGAGAGAAAGAGACAAATACGAAATGTTCTAAATGATGAATATTTCTGCTTGATAGCAGCGTCGACACAATAACGTTTCGGTCTTTATGTCCTTCTTCAGGACGCGTGATGAGGTTTCGTGTCACACACAAAGTGAGAACTCAAAGTCCACGACACAAGACTAAAATAAGAGGAGAAAATCCTGTCGATATTGTTAAAGAAAGACAAAAGAGTAAAATAAAGAGCTCTGAAAAAAAAACAATAGCAAGTCTTTGTTCTTTAATTAAAAACTAATCAACGACACAAGACAAGACATCCCAAGAAGCCAGTGGTTGCAGACCCATAGAAGAACAGAGAAAATGGTGCTACCTAATGGCCATGAGTGGCGACCCGTGATGCTTAAGGATGGAATCGTGGTGTCCATGACATATAAACACTCCACTGTTATCCTTACTTACTAGACGGGTGTCAGATGTGTCCCCTCCGATCAATCGGCTGGTCACATCAAGCCCTAGCACCTATATGATTGTACTAACCCTATTGCCCTTATGGCAGGTCCCAATCCTTTTTATCATATATGTGCTAGAAGGCTGTGGCTGAGGGTCTTATTGTCCTGGGTATGACGATAAACACTATCTGATGGTGAAGTTCAATTTCTGGATCTCGGGGAATGTTGAGTGCCCCTTCATCACCATTACTCCCAGTTCCACTTTGAGGGTCTTAATGTCCTGGATATGATGTTAAACTCTATCTGATGGTGCTCTGGGGAATGTGGAGTCCCCCTTTATCACCATTACTCCCATGTCCACTCTGACCCGGAGTGGTAGTACCTGATAGTGTCATATCGATAGTTTAAATAGAACAAAATGAGTTCTAAAATATGTTTAAAATATTGTGTTAAAAAAAGATTATTACGCATCAAGAATGAATAAAACAAAATGTCTTCGGCATAAAATGACCCAATAGGTTTGACATGCCGTAAAATCCAACCAACAGCGAGAATGGAACTCGCTATACAGTAATAATGAATTTGCGTGACACGTACCCTAACCTAATGGTTAGGGTACGTGTCACCAGGATGAGATGCACAGCAATTGATGAATGTAAATGTAGAAAAATAATTTTACTCTTCAGATTAAAAAAAAAAAAATTTTGTGTCATTAAACTAAACAGGAAAAAAGCCTTTAGCAAACAATTGTTGATTTACTCAGCTTTAGTATAATAACAAATAGATAACGATAACGTTGAAAATGAGGCAAATGCTTATTATGATGAAGTTGGTGAGGAGGAGTAGGAGTAGGAATGGAAGTGAGAGTAACGGGAAGATGTTGATTATAATAAGGATCATGACAAAGTTCATTATTTTCTTGACAGAAATTGCTTCGCACTGAACGACTACGTCCTCTCTCTCTCTCTCTCTCTCTCTCTCTCTCTCCTCTCTCTCTCTCTCTCTCTTCTCTCTGTTTTATCTGTTTCTCTGTCTCTGATTGTGGTGCTATTCTCCCTGGTTCACTCTCTCTCTCTCTCTCTCTCTCTCTCTCTCTCTCTCTCTCTCTCGCTCTCGCTCTATCTCTCTTTCTCTCATTCTCTGTTTTGTCTGTTTCTCTGTCTCTGATTGTGTGCTGTTTCTCTCTGGTTCTCCCCCCTCTCTCTCTCTCTCTCTCTCTCTGTGTTTTTTCTGTCTGATTTTGGTTCTGTTTCTCACTGGTTCTCTCTCTCTCTCCACCCCTCTCTCTCTCTCTCTTTCTGACCCTCTGTATCTCTGTGTCATATAGCGGCTCTCATTTGGAAGGGAGATATAATACATCAAAAATTAATAAAACAGAATGTCTTCAGCATAAAATGACCCAGCAAGGGTTGCCATACCGTAAAATACAACCAACCAACCAACCAACAATAATTAAAGATACTTGGATACCATGAAATACCATAAAATAATTTGAATTCAACCAATCGCAATGCTATGTTACCATTCAATTTTTCGTTATTTTTGTGACATGCCAACTGTTTGAAATATATATATATATATGTATATATATATATATTGGTTTGGAGGTTAATTTTGAAGACTATCACAATGCAGGTGTAAAGAAAAAATAATAATAAGGTAACAATGGTGTTGTGTGTTAACCTGTATTTAATTCTTGAATTTTCGAGATAATATCTCTTTTTCAGAAGATCACTGGAACTGAAGTCGTCTTATTCTGGCATTTCTAGTTAAATTAGATTAAATTTAACTAGAAATACTATAACAAGACGACTTCAGTTCCAATGATCTTCTGAAAAAGAGATTTTATCTCGAAAATTCAAGAATAAAATACAGGTTATGTATGCAGTATGTATGCATGTATCTATGTCCGTAAGGAACAACGTAAACAAAACAATTAACGACAATATACACATCAAATATCATCAGTTCTTGCTTTGTGTGCAAAACTTATGTAGATTTGATTTATATTCGAAGATATTTAAAAATTGAAATATACATAGAAACAGCATAGAAATTCTACTTAAAATGTCCAGTATTTGTAAATCTCAAAAGTAAACAAAATCTATACACCAAGGGTTTCCACTTCTCTTCTAGTATATATGGGTGTGTGTGTTGTATGTGTGTGTTGTGTGTGAAGAAGAAGAAGAAGAAGAAGAAGAAAGAAGAAGAAGAAGAAAATTAAAGTTACGTACGCATTCGTTGATGCATATGACACGTGACTGCAAGCATTCGTGCAACTTGGTTTTGAGGCGCGTGGGCGAGCGCACGTGTTGCTAATGGTAGAAAATGGAGCTAAATTGTCATTCTTCACCTCTCTGCTACCTGCTTGCCAGCCTCCGGTGATTTTCGTAGAGTGTTTACAACCCCCCCTCCTCACTACTCCCCCCACACCCGATACACTCCCCCTACCCATCCCCTCCCCCGAAAATTTCTCGTTCAACTCCACGTGCATATTCCTCTTACCTCGAGCAAAATTGATCTCTGAAAAGCATCGATCGATATACCAATATGTGGTGCGAAGGCTATTAACAGGGTGGAGATTGCAAAGAAAATACTTCCTTTGTAAACTTTATATATATATATATATATATATATATATATATATATATATATATATAATCTTAGTAATGGTAGTAGAAGAAAAGTGTTAAGGGTCTACCATTGTTTCAATTCAAATGATTTCATCTATTACTCATATTATTATGAGGTTTTAAACACCTGCTGCAGCTGGTGGCTCACTAGAGTCTTAGTGACAGCAAGTCTCCTCAGGTCTCCAGGATTCTTCTGGGTATTCCAGTCGATCTCAATAGTGCTGTAATTTGGATAGTCTCAATTGCCCAGCCAAATTATTTTCCAGAGTTTTGGAGATCGTTCCAAGGTCACCAATTCATATTCCAATGTTTTCTCAGCTTTTTGGCAAGGTCCAACTATTTGTCTATCTTTTTGCTTTCTTTCATAATCACTTGGTGGTCGTCCGGGACGGCAAAATTATTATTATTATTATTTTATTATTATTATTATTATTATTGCTCTTTGTTCTTAATGTATTGAGCACTTTTTGATAATTTACTAATGCTACTGCAACGAAACAGTTTAAGCGCCAATTTGATACTATATATATATATATTATATAATATATATATATATATATATATACAAACAAGCACACACACACACACACACACACACACACAATATATATATATATATATATATATATATATATATGTCGGTAGACCCTTTGGTTAGAAACCGCAAGGTTCCTAATTCGATACCGCCCCTCGCCAACTCAGCGTATGAGTAGCATAGGGATATGTGCGGTAAAGTAAGGAGCTGATGGTAGGTGTGGCGCTCCACTCAAGATGCAAAAAAAGCACCTTGCTCTAGTGCTAGTGAAAAGGGGATAGACTCCTTCGTTGTATGGCTCGTACCGACATTAGGCCGTCCCGACGACTTTACTTACTTACTTTGTGTATATATATGTATATGTACGTATATGTACTATATATATATATATATATATATATATATATATATATATATATATATATATATATATAATGTTGTTTTGGTTCCAATGGGAGAAAATTTAATATTTATAAAGAAAGAAGAAGGTCCTCGAAAAAATGTTTTATTCTTTTTATTTCACATACGCAACACCTGTTTCAGAAATTCTGGTATATATATATATTCTTCTATATACACATATACATATATATGTATATATATATACCTAGGTTGTGCGTGTTTCAGTAGTTTTTCTGTTATGGTTATTAAACTACCATAAGAGAAAAATTACAGAAACACGCACAAAGTCGAAACAGTCTGTACGGTATTCTACACACCGAGCCATCCTTTGCCGGGATTACACTTGTCAAGTTCATTTTCTATATGAAAAAGTATCGAATTTTATGCGATACATGCGTTGTAAGTGCCTTCAAGTAAAAAATTTAATATACTTTATTCAGCAACGTTTCTAAAATAAACAAAACATCCAAAATCTTATTCACTTCGCCGAAGGCAAACGGTCTGTTTGTTATTATTCTCCCAATAACACCCCCTTACCTATTATGGTAGATGCGTGTAAGTATCACTTGACAAGCTTAATTCGCCAGGATGGTCAGCTGTGTACTGTGGCCGAGGCGATAAAAGTGTTTCACTAGTGTTTCACTGTGTCTGCTGAAGTCCCGGTTTCGATTTCTGTCGGAGGGAAATCGTTAGTATATACCGCTGATGAGACTTAATAAAGTCGAAACAGTCTGTACGGTATTCTACACACCGAGCCATCCTTTGCCGGGATTACACTTGGCAAGTTCATTTTCTATATGAAAAAGTATCGAATTTTATGCGATACATGCGTTGTAAGTGCCTTCAAGTAAAAAATTTAATATATATATATATGTATATCAATATATGTATTGATCAAAGCCTGAAGAAGATACCAGAATATCTGAAACACGTGTTGCATATATATATATATATATAAGGAAGTATATTGGAAAAGTGAATTAATTCTGTTAATTCAAAAACCTCTTCAGAATTAACAATTGAATTGATTGCTTATGTCCGTTATTCACTTTTCCAACATATTTCCACTTCGGGTCATTTAATGCCATATGAAGTCATTTTGATGAACAAGGGACTTTCAGTACCTGTTGTTGCTCAAGTGATCATCGAATTAAGTACTAAACAGACTCATCGCTTCGTAACTTTGGTGATCTAGTGGGAACCAGTGTTTTCAGCGGGGCGTGACCATAATGAAATATGTGTTGGTATCTTTCCGTCTGCAAAAGACGATGGCGTAGTGTCCACAATTTTTTAAAGTTCATCTGTGTGAGTGGTCGAACCGGTCGATTTTTGAATGACAATCTCTGCTGCAGGGTTGCAAACAAACAGTGATGCTTGCTGGAGTTGCTGTTGTCTCTCCTTCCTTTCCTTTGTACCGACTCTCTTTTCTGTGGCGGGTTCTTTCCTCTCTTTTTCACTCCTTTTCGTTCTTTATTGGACAAGGGGGCACCAGGCTGCTCGGTTTTCTGCACCAGCCTCCCATGGGTTGGTGTTGATGTGGTATGTCTTCATGTCCTTCTTTTAGGAATTATTAGAAGAACGTGTAGAATATCTCACCATATCTAACCATTTTCGGGTCATTCAGTGCTGTGTCAAGTCATTTTGATAAACAAGGGACTTTCAGTACCTGCTGTTGCTTAAGTGATCTTTCAGCGGGGCGTGACAATAATTGAATATACCTAGGAATTATTGAAAGAACGTGTAGAATATCTCACTTGTCATA
>CM042157.1:95643101-95650601 GCA_023376005.1 Doryteuthis pealeii | reverse complement strand
AGGTGAAGGTGTTTACGGCTTCCAGGGTGTAGCTGTTGATGGTGATGGAGGGAGGATTTCCAGTTCCCTGACCCATCGTCTTAGTTTTCTTTATACTAATGGTCAGGCTGAAGTCCTGGCAGGCTTGGGTGAACTGGTCCATGAGTGTTTGCAGCTGCTCCTGAGAGTGTGCTACCACCACTGCTGCATCATCAGCAAATAGCATGTCCCGAATGACAAATTGTTTGACCTTTGTTTTTGCTTTTTTGGCACCATCCAGTTTGATGGGTCCACCTCAGACCCTTTCAGCATTCGTCGTGGTGTCAGGCAGGGATGCGTGTTGGCTCCCACTCTGTTTGGGATCATCTTTTCCCTCCTTCTGCGCCAGGCTTTCGGTAAATCAACAGAAGGAGTCTACCTTCACACAAGGACAGATGGAAATCTATTGTATCTCAGCCATGTATATATATATATATGTATGTGTATATATATATATGTATGTGTGTATATATATATATGTATGTTTCTATATATATGTATGTGTATATAATATATATGTGTGTATGTGTGTATATATATATGTATGTGTGTATATATGTAAATATATATATATGTATGTGTGTATATATATATATATATGTATGTGTATATATATATATAATATATGTGTGTATATATATATATATATATATATATGTGTGTGTGTGTGTGTGTGTGCGTGTGTGTGTGTGTGTGTGTGTGTGTGTATTGTCCTGCAAATTTGATGCTACACAAATGCATACCCGTTTTTGTTCGACTCAAATTCTATAAAGTTGAAATCTAAACACGCCTTTGAAATCGCAATAGATTTATTGCTGTATTGCGCATCCATATTTTTACACCAATATTTTTTTAAAAGCCATAACATTATTTTTATCACCTGTGAAAGAGTTTCGTATGTGTTCTATAGCGGGAAAATGATTTTGTGACGTAAGTCCTGCAGAAGAAATATCATCTCCTGAGATGAAGTCACAGTGTATAAATAAAACAGAAAGTCCAGATCAATGAGAAAATATAATTTAGAAAGTGAATTGTATTAACAGTTAACGATTCAGAAAATATCTTAAGGGAATTGAGTGAATCACATTTACAGTTATGAGATAAGTTTATAGATATTATGGTTTACACACATTTAACATTTAATAGACTCGACTGACCATATATATATATATATATATATATATATATATATTTATTTAATCTTTGGTGTTATAAACATGCCCGTTGGAATGGGACTTAAATTTAGTAGAGGAACCTTTAATTTAATTTAAGTCCCATTCCAACGGGCATGTTTATAACACCAAAGATTAATCGTAAACTCGATTAATTTAAAAGTAACCCTGAAGAATCTATCGATGAAACTCGAGTAGGTTACTCCTTTCCATTGTTAAAATAAATTTATGCTCTACATTGTATTGAGCACTTTGTATTTGTTTTTTCTCAACCTTAACCTCTGGATATTGTGCGCTTCCAACGATCGTTCTTATACCCACCGGTAAGTTAATACTTATACATATACAAATATATATATATATATTAAAGAAATGGATACAATAAAGACCTACTCGAGTTTCACCATTAGGATCTTCAGGGTTAAATCCACTGAATTAATCGAGTTACCGATTAATTGCAGCCGATTACACGTGTGTTCATTGTACACACGTGTAATCAATTCAATGAACACACGTATAATCGGCTGCAATTAATCCGTAACTCGATTAATTCAGTGGATTTAACCCTGAAGATCCTAATGGTAAACTCGAGTAGGTTTCTATTGTATCCATTTCTTTAATAAATTTGCTCTACTTTGTATTGACCACTTTGTATTTGTTTTATCGCGGACTTAAGCCCTGGATTCTGTGCACCTCCAACGATCGTGCCCATATTCACCGGTACGCCACCCTTTATCTCTCTCTCTCTATATATATATATATATTATATATATATATATATATTATACCAACCCCTCCGTATGAGCAGGATGCGACACAAGGTCAATTTCTTAAGCGGAGTTTATCGGGTTTGAATTCAGAGTTTTCCTTCTCCTAGACCGGTTACCTAACCATGGTTAAAGAGCCCAGTCTGCCCTACTATTTACCCATAGCTGGAGAGAGAGAGAGAGAGAGAGAGTAGGATTCATATCTTTCCCAAAGGTATTAGCGCTAAATGAAATGCAATTACCACGTCAAGGATTTGAACTTGGGGCGACGAGTCCATTTCCCATGACGTGTGTGTGTGTGTGGAAATAATAGATAATGTAAAATCTGACAAAATGTGATTAAAAGTTGAGGAACACAGTGGATAAAACACAAAAAAATTAAATCAATTAATTTATCGCCTCGGTGAATTCACAAGACTTCATCAGAAATTTCTCATAATATATATATATTCTATATAAATATATACTCATAATTTTATGACACACCTTGTATTCTGAAAATAAATTACCGTTCCATTAATTGTTAATTTCTATCATGGTAAGTACAGCTTCAATCTAGATACTTTTATAAGACATATATTGTATATAATATATATATATATATTTATATATATATATAATATATATATATATATATATAATTCAGTAGACCATGTGAGTTAGAAATGAATCTATTTTAGATCTTCTCTATATAAATATATATATTATTATTATGAGTTTTTCACACCTGCCGTAGCTGATTGTTCACTAGAGACTGAGTGACAGCAAGTCTTCTCCGGTATCCAGGACTCTTCTGAGTATTCTAGCCGATCCCAACAGTGCAGTAGTTTGGATGGTTTCGATACTTCTTCTGATTTACAATTACATTATTATTATTATTATTATTATTATTATTATTATTATTATTATTATTTACTCCTTTTGAATTTTCACATCAGCATTAGCTGATGGTCTTTCACTGGAGTCTGAGTGACAGCAAGTCTCCTCAGGTCTCCAGGACTCTTCTGAGTATTCTGGCAGATTGCAGCAGTGCAGTGTTCTGAATGGTTTCAATCCTTCCTCTGATTTCCAAACTTTCAAAATCCTTTTTTCCAAACCCTTTTCCTTATTATTATTATCATTATTATTATTATTATTATTATTATTATTATTATTATTATTATTTATTTCTATTTTTATGTTTATGTTTATTCATTTTATTTTTATATTTATTCATCTATTTATTTATTGGTATTTTTGTAGTTTTTCTCTGTTATGTGATGGCTATCTGATTAAACTGATCTAGATGTACCAAGTGAATACACACACACACACACACACACACACACACACAAATATATATATATATATATATATATATATATATATATATATATATAAGAATGCATTGTTTTCTAAAATGGATAATACATATATTGTATCACAAACGCTATTGTATGTCTCTGGTAGTTAAAATGGCCGATTCACCGAATGTAAGGATAGGTTTTCGTTTTAATCAGCGGACAGACACAGTCCGTTTTTATAGTGACACAAACACTGTCGTTTAAGGTCAAAGTTGAATCTGCTCCGATAAATCATCACGTGATAGTCTCTTTTATTCCCACAATTGTTTTCGAAAGGGTGGATGTCGAGTTATATATCCGTTCGTAATAATTCTTCTCCCTCTCACCTTCGTGTCCCAAACGCCTATTAGATTTTGACTCTTATGTCTCCGTGACGCACAGACTGGAATTTGGCATTACAGGTGTCGTGCGACTGAAAAGACGTAGATGTTTGTTTTGGAATTGAATCTATTCATATAAAGGCGTCTCTTGTTTACGTCACGATTGAAAAGGATTCTTTGTGTGCCAGGCGTAATGAGTTGTACTGTAGGATGTTCGTAGTGTTCTCTTCAAAAGAAAGAAAGAATTTTAAGCACACACTTTGTATTACTTAGGAAATATAAAGTTACATAGACTCAGTTGTGACCTTCTTTCCATCCGGCCAACATCTATCTATACATGTATAAAGCCCAGTTTGTGAGTATGTATGTATGTCCGGAGGAAACTATGAAAATAAAACAATTAATGACAAAGTAAATGTATATACACATCAAATATCATCAGTTCTTGCTTTCTGTGCAAAACTTAGCAAGATTTTATTTATATTTGAAGATATTTAAAAAATTAGAATATACATAGAAATAGCATTGAAATTCTACTTAAAAATGTCTAGCGTTTGTGAATCTCAAAAGTAAACAAATAAATATAAAAGGGTTTTCTTTTCTCCCACTTCTACACAGGCGATGCTGGGTAGCCACTTCTAGTTCAAAACTAAAGGGTTTATTCATATCTACTACTTGTTTCGATTTCTATCAATCTATTCTACAAGTCCTGCTATTCGCCCTGTGTATGTCGTTAAAGTACATCTAGTGGTGAGGTGCCAATTATGGAGAATGTCGGGTACACCTTCATTGCCATTACTCTCAGATCCATCTGTCCCGGAGTGGTAGTGCCTGTTAGGGTTCTATTTATGGGTCAAAAGGAGATTTGGGTTTGAGTCCTGAGTGTCTTAGTTATGACGTTAAACTCTATCGAGTTGTGGGGTTCGAATTCCGGGGAGTATCGAGTACACCATCATTGCCATTACTCCCAGGTCCATCCATCCCGGAGTGTTAGTACCAGTTAGTGTTCCATCTATGGATTAAATAGAGGCTTGGGCTTCAGTCCTCAGTGTCTTGGTATGATGTTAAACTTCCTGTAGTGGTGAGGTTCGAATTCTGGAGAGTGTCGAGTACCTCTTTATTGCAATTACTCCCAGGTCCCTCTGATCCGGAATAGTAGTACCATCTATGAGTCAAATAGAGCTTTGGGTTTTAAGTTTTTAGTGTCCTATGTATGATATTAACCTACATCTAGTGGTGAGGTTCCAATTCTGAAGAGTGTCGAGTACTCCTTAATTGCCATTACTCCCAGGTCCACTCTGACCCGGAGTAGTAGTAGTAACATCTAAGGGTGAAATAAATCTTTAGGTCTGTTAGGGGTTCCATCTATGAGTCAAATAGAGCTTGGGGTTTGGGCCCTTAGTGTCCTAGGTATGACATTAAACTCCACTGAGTGGTGAGATTCCAATTCTGGAGAATTCCGAGTACCGCTTCATAGCCATTACTTCCAAGTCCCTCTGACCCAAAGTGGTAGTACCTGTTAGGATTCCATCAAATAGAGCTTTGGATTTGAGTTCTACTATCGTTTGTATGGCGTTAAAATATATATACATAAATATCTATTTATCCCAGTTTCTTCATATCTCTCCCCCCCCCACGTATATATATATATATATATATATATCAGTCTCTTGATTTCTATCTATCACAGAATGTTCATATCTATCTATCAATCTATTTATAACAGTCTGTCCATACCTATCTATCTATCTATCTATCTATCTATCTATTTACGTAAGGAGAGAAACTGAACGAGGATACCAATCGTTTCCTTTTACTTTAATATCATATGATTATTTTTTTACTGTTTTCACACACACACACACACACACACACACACACACACACACACACACACACACACACCTATTGCATTTTATATATGTGGATCAAAAATATTCTAATTAAAGAGAAAATAGAAGAGATAGTACTTTAGTAGCAGTAATAATGATTATGTTTGACTTATTTCAATGACTGTTTATCTATTTTCTTTTTCATCTACGATCAGAATTTAATGCCTGCCTGATACTTGTGAACTGAAAACAATTTATGTTTCTTTCTCTGTCAGAGAGATCTGTATATAATAATATTGTGGGAAGAAATTAGGAAAATTGTGAAATTCATTCATAAAGGATTATTGGAAGTGTGATGTACCTATCAGAGTCGTTATTATTATGTTGTGTGTTATTGGAAGATGTAGTATTATTTTTTCTATTGTGTATTTTCAATGCCTTTATTATATCACGGTGTATGAAGTTTAAAGGTTATTGTAATTTAAGAAAAGACTTTTCAATAATATTAAATTCTTCTTCTAAATATTTCTTATTGCAGATCCTAAGTGCTCTAAGAAAGAAACCTATTATGATACCACTTTTTATCATGTTGTTATGGTGGTAATAAAAATGGATGTAGTCATTTTTGTTGGTATTCTTATGATAAACTTTAAATTCTAAAATGTTGTTATTGTTTATAATAAGTGTGTCTAAAAATGGTAGGGTGTGGCTTTGTTAAAGTTCATGAGTAAATTTAATGGAGGGTTCCACATCATTTAGTTTGTCAATGATTTTAGTTAAATTACAGTTTCTCGGGTAAATGAATAACGTGTCAATGTAACGGAAAAAAAATTAGAGTTATTAGGAAAAATATATTGAAAGGGACCGGATTCTAAGAATTTGAGGAATAAGCACGCCAAAACGCCGCTCAAAGGTGACCCCATAGGCAACCCGAACTTCTGTTTGTAAAAAGTTGCGTTGCATTGTATACAGAGCAAAAGCAAGATAAAAGAGAGGAGAGGATAGTTGTATATTCTTCATTCGATTTCCATAGAAAACTAATTACTGTTTGTATGGTATTTACTTAAAAATAGAGAGCAAAGGTTGGTAGAAATAAGGGAGAGAATGAGATGATACTAATGGAGGTATTTTCAAGTTGTTTATCCTATGAAGTGTCCTGTACAATTACAAAATGAACTGAATTGGCGCGCAATTTACTATCTAAAATGAAGTAATAAAACTAGCAAATATATACACCCTCCGTAGGGTGCAAGTATTTAAGTTTTAATGTAATAAAATATAATTAAATTAGAAAAGATAATAAAACTAAATAAGAATACAAATAAAAAGATTTGAAACAGAGGTGGTTATAATCGAAAAATAGAACAACTGAAACTTACTCTTCTATCACTCCCGTATTTCATTGCTAAATTTTCCTAATTTAACTATTTAGTTAAAATAGGAAGTAAAAAATAAAATTACCGTTATTTCTTCTTGTTAATGTATTTCTTTTAAGATTTATCCCCGAGACTTTTGCTCATATTCATTAAGATAAAACCAAACAAATAGAAATCCATAATACTAAGCACATATTCATTAACATCAAATTTTTAATATCAACATGCAAATTAGCCTTCCCATTTACACTGTAAACCGCTATTTTGTTGTGTCATTATAGCATGATTAAAACTATGTGTCCCACAGACACACATATTAAAAAGATCACTTAAAACACAATTTGTCATGATTCATTTAGATTTCACTAGCAAATAAAAAACACCCTCCGGGCGATGTAAAATAAATTTTTGAAATATATTGCTTTGGAAGTTAAAATTAAATGTCGGAGACTTTAAACATAAATCATCAAATCATCAAATTTATTAAAAGAGTAAAAAAAAAAAATAATTTGAAATCGAAACTAAGTTCTATTAACTTTGAATATCTATTAAAATAAAACAAACTATATATAAATATATGATACTGGGGATGTATCTATAAAACTTGTTTTAAAAAACAATGAGCACTGTCTAATGTTGCATGTTCAAATTTTGAGTGTATTTATTCTATGT
>CM042157.1:95625601-95640601 GCA_023376005.1 Doryteuthis pealeii | reverse complement strand
TAGGTTCCCTGAAATAGCCTATAATGCTAAAAATCTAAATCTTTTATTATTTTTTCCTGATATAATTTTGCTCTGTGGCTCTGACAATAAGAGCACACATTGAGCACTGCAACAAACAACGACAGTTTTAAAAAATACTACGTCGTAAGGAAGATTTATTCACCTTATCTTTGGATCATATATATATATATATATATATATATATATATATATATATATATATATATATATCAGTCTTTTAACGGATATATATATATATATATCAGTCTTTTTAACGGATATCTTTCTTCCCATCTATGTCGCTCTTTGATGAAGACCAATTTATAGATTTGGTCGAAACAGTACTGTCAGCAATTACATAACAAACATCATATGTTTTTTCAAAATGTTAAATTTCATATATATATATATATATATATCAATTTATTAGACTAGTTTTCAACCGTATATAGATATTTATAGACATTAATTAGAATGTACATATATTTTACGCAATTTTACACCTTTGACAAATTTTTTTTTACCCCCTTAACTACATGTATATATTTCTAGTCATTACCAGCGCGAAAAAAAATAGCTTAAATTCCGTATTCAACTTCAACCAAATTGAATATGGAGTAATTTGTATATTGCTATTATGGACCCCCCCCCCACTTAAAAAAAACAAACAAAAAAAAACAACAAAAAAAAACTTCTCAATTGTTACAACTTACATTCCTTTCAGTCTCATATATCCAACGTGTTTTTCTTCTTAGTAACATCCTAGCCATGCCAATGCATTTATTAAAAGAAAATGTCTGAATCGCGCGATCCTGTTTATATCAACTACTCTTATCATTGATTGGCTGAAAAAGTAGCCATTCAGATATAAAGAGTTCGAGGATCGCATTGTCGTAGTCTAATTTTTTTTCTTTGTTGGCGTTGCACAAGGGTGGCGGGTTGGAGTTTGATCGGCTCCAACGGGGTCTGGCTGGCTGAGGGGGTATTATGTTGAAAGACCCGAAACCCCCCTATGAAGCTAGCCAATAACATAACTGACAACGCCACCTTGCGCTAAGTCTAGCGTATTTCAAACATATATATATATATATATATATATATATATATATATATATATCAGTGCTACTGTATGGCTGCACCACTTTGACCATAACGAAGTGCCTGTAAAAAAAACTAGATGGGAGCTGCGAAAAAATGCTACGCTCGATATTAAACAAATCTTGGCAACAACACCCTACAGTCCCACAAATCATCAGAGTGAGACGAACAAAAGTTGCTGAACGAACTCATAAGTGACGTTCTCATATGAAAATCAGCGCATTGTCACGCCAGTATTGGCCATCCATCCAGTAAACACCTACATTAACCATCTCTGTGCGGATTGTGGATCCTGCGCAGAGGAGCACCCGAGAGCAAACGAATGGTAGGGATGGGTTTGCGAGAGATATTCATGGATACTCGTGCTGCCAGCGCGACATGATGATGATGATGATGATGATGATGATGACGATGTTAAATCAATCAACCAAAGAAAACTAATCAGAATGAAAGAATTCACAATGACACCGTATAGTGTGTTTTGTTTTTTGTTTTGGTTTTTTGTTTTGGTTTTTTTATTAACTAGTGATGTCACGTGTTTGCTTACGTCAAACTTTGAAAGGATTTCGTGACATCATCTAACTGACATATTTGATAGATCAAATAAGATAACGAGAAAAAAAACAAAACAAATTTTCATATATTAAATTTCTGTATTTCGTGCAGCAAAAGCAGAACGAAAATGACGTACATAATCGTGTAAGAGTCGAATTCATAGAAAAGTTCATAGTGATAATTTTTTGAAAAATAATAAATAAATGTTGAAAATAAGAGTCATGAAGCTGATTTAGTCAAATGTTAAAACGTTTCGATTATTTCATACATATATATATATATATATATATATATATATATATATATAAGTAAACAAAGAATGTGTTTTGATATGGCTTTATTTAGCCGACAATTTTTGGGAGAATGTGTGCTTAATTGAAGTCGTACCTAATTCTGAAAATTAATTAATTAATAATTAATTAATTAGGCGAGCTTACCTATTCAAATGTAAGCTAAACAAATCGAGAAAAATCAATCTCTGTATGTACATTTCGGCCTAGCAGAGCTATAGACACACAAAGCGGTCTTCCTGTCTATAGCTCTGCTGATGAGGCCTAATAGGGCGAAATGTACATACAGAGATTGATTTTTCTCGATTTGTTTAGCCTTACAAAGTTGTTTTGTAATTACGTTAATAATGATTTTTATATTATCAACTAAATAAAAAAAAGTTTTAATTGTTTAGTAATTACGTTAATAATGATTTTATATCATCATCTAAATAAAAAAAGATTAAATTGTTTTGTAATTAAGTTAATAATGATTTTTATATCATCATCTAAATAAAAAAAAGTTTAAATTGTTTAGTAATTAAGTAATAATGATTTTTATATCATCATCTAAATAATAAAAAGTTTAAATTGTTTTTAATTAAGTTAATAATGATTTTTATATCATCATCTAAATAATAAAAAGTTTAAATTGTTTTTGTAATTAAGTTAATAATGATTTTTATATCATCATCTAAATAATAAAAAGTTTAAATTGTTTAGTAATTAAGTTAATAATGATTTTTATATCATCATCTAAATAATAAAAAGTTTAAATTGTTTAGTAATTAAGTTAATAATGATTTTTTATAACATCATCAGTCTTCTTATTTTGTAGATCATCGTTGTATATTACTTCGAGCAAGACTGATTTGACATTTAAACATTAAAAATAAAACTTCCTTAATAGTCTTAAATTTACAAACTGAAAATCTAAACTTACGAAGGTGAGTCAAAAATGAAAGCCATTTTCTTTATTTAATGTGAGGTTTTTTTCATAACACTAAGGTCTACATTGAGACCCTAACGAGGCTCAGAGCAAGAATCTGACGAGTAAGACCCAACTTGCTAATCGACAATGTCTTCCTTCAGCATGACAATGCTAGACCACACACAAGCATCAAACAAGGGAAAAAATTCGCCTCATTCCGGTGGATAACTTTACCGCATCCTCCATTCTCACCAGATTTAGCGTCTTCAGACTATCATCTATTCGGTCCCATGAAAGAGGATTTGAGAGGCAAAAATTATTCCAGTGAAGAGAAAGTTAAATTTGTAGTGAACAAGTGTCTCAAAGAAAAGTCAACAGAAATTTTACAGGGCAGAGATACATTCTCTCATTCGAAGGTGGAACGTTGTTATTGAGAGAAACGGTGACTATGTGGAGGAGTAAGGATGTGATCCACAGAGGATCAGCTTCATTTCGATGTATGATACTGTCATGATATCCTGAGATTTCTCAGAATATCATTTAATAATAGCAAAGGGGGGTGTCTATTTGTTAGAAAAGAAAAGGAAAAAAGTATAAAAATTTAAATAATAGACAAACTTAAGAGTTGCTGCCCTTGGCAGAAAAAAGGGGTTAATTCCTTTAGGTTGTTTTGATTTAAAAAAAAAACAGGCGCGAAAAATTGGGAGAGAAACAGACGGTTTTTTAGTTTAGAGACGGCAGTTTAGTTTAGGGACAGGAGATTTCAGAGAAATGGACGGACACGAGAAGAGAGACAGATGAGACAGTTGAGAACGGGTTTTGGAAGTGACGGTTGAAACCGGAGAAAAAGATTTGTTGAGAAAAACTGAATTAATAAGGAAAGAAAAACGAAAAGTGAATGTGTTTGGAAAAAAAGGAAAAGTTTGTAGAGATCAGAGATATTTGAAGAAAAAAAAACTGAATTAATTTGAGAAAGGAAAGAAAACGAAAGAAGTAATTGTTTGAAAACGGATTTTAAAAGAGAAAAGAGGAACTTATATTTGATAAAAAAAAAATAAGAAAAAAAAAGGGAAATAATAACAAAAAGAGCAACTTATATTTTAACGAAAAAAAAGGTATTTTTTTTAACTGTTCATGTACTTTTGTGCGTTTGCACCCGTCTGTTTAAAAAAAACAAAAAACAAAGTAAATAATAATTATTTTTTATAAAATAAAATAATTATTAATCACTCACAAATTGTCTTAATGACTAATATTTTTTTAATATTTTTGTTGAAAGAAAACATTCTGTGTTTTTCCCCTGAAATATTTCTTTTTTCTTGGAGAGTAAATTGCCTGGCCACTCAGGATCCACGCGACTAGCGAGTGTCTTGAAAATATTGACAGACACTTCGTGACATATTTATGTTCCTGTGTTGATAATTATAGCTGTCCTAAACAAAATGGCATTACTTTTTTACTCGTACTCGTAAGTTATTTGCTTGTTTTAATTTGTTTTGTATCTATTTATGTTTGGTTGGGTTTTACGGCATGTCAACCCTTGTTGGGTCATTTTATGCCGTAGAACTTTTGTTTTATTCATTCTTGAAGGGAACTCAATTTTTTTAACACATTTTTAAAACTCATTTTGTTTTATTAAACCAATTGATGGGATCCTAGCAGGTACTACCACTCCGGGTCAGAGTGAACCGGGAGAGAAATAGTGATGAAGGAGTGCTCCACATTCTCCATAACTCCAGAACTGAAACTTCCCGATCAAATAGTTTAACGTTATACACAAGTCAATAAAACCCTCAACCACCGACTTCTAGTACGTATACAACGTGTGTCATAAACGTATCAAGCTGTATTTACAAAGATGAACAATGAATTGAAATTTTTTTTTCAGAATACAAGGTGTGTCAAAAAAGTGCCGAGTTTGGAGCTGTATTTACTAAGAAAGAAATGAACAATGAATGGAACGTTAATTTCTTTTCAGAATTCAAGGTGTGTTATAAAAGTGCCGAGTTTGGAGCTGTATTTACTAAGATAGAAATGAACAATGAATGGAACGTTAATTTCTTTTCAGAATTCAAGGTGTGTCATAAAAGTACAAAACATCCCGATACTTTTTTGACACACCTTGTATGTGTATTGATATATAAATTCTAGATTATTAAACTGTGCTGTTATTTTTAAAAAGTATTTTAATGATAAAAGATAAAATAATCAGCTAGAATGGATCAACAGAGGAAATAAACGTAAAAGTCAAACCACCAACCAACCAACCAACCAACCAGCCACATGAATTTTAAAGAACAAATAACAATCTCTCACTGTTTTCAAAAAAGGACTGTAAGTTTCCCAATTCTGCGTATGTGAGCGGTGGAAGTTTTCTGATAATTCTATACGAATGCTCGTAAATTAAAATGAATTCAAGCTGAAAGAAAGAGAAGGATTTTGAAATTGGATATGATTAGCCAATATGTGGCGTTAGCAGAGTTGTTGATCGTTAATTCTAAGTCGTATTTATTTTCATTTTATTTTTAGTTTCTTTTCGTCGCTTTCAGGTCAGGGGGGAGGTGTTAAGAAAATAAAACCAAAACATTAAGAAAAAAGAAACGTTTGTCAAAAGTTAATAATGGCCAACAATTGTTTAACGAATAAAAACATAAAATATGAAAGATGATATTACAGCGGGAATTTATTGTTTTAAAGGTGCGTATTTAAATCTACATGTTGATAAGTTTGTTCCTTAATCTTTTGACCGTTTAATTTAAAGAGAAACAAAAGAAGGAAAAAGTCATATGAAGAAAGAAAGAAAGAAAGAAAGTAATCTTATTATAATGGAGATTGTGTGTTTTTCTGTCTGTAACCGAAACTATATTCCTACTCAAGTCACAATTCTCTTAGTTATTGACATCACATTCTCCATGATTTTATTTTTATCTAAACCTCAATTATTAACAAAATTGTCTTACATTATTAATAATGTTAACTATATCTACATACTAATACCATGCAATTGTATTTATATATACAACAAAATAGTGGCTTACATTGTGAACGGGAAGGCTAATTTGCATATTAATATTAAAAAATCGAATTTAATAAATATTGCTTAGTATTATTGATTTCTAACTGTTTGGTTTTATTTTAATGAATATAAGCAAAAATCTCTTCAATGAATCTTAAATGAAATCCATTAACAAGATAAAATAACTGTAATTTTATTCTTTACTTCCTCTTATAACTAAATACTTAAATTAGAAAAAATAACAATGAAAGACGAGAGTGATGGAAGAGTAAGTTTCATTGTTCCATTTTTTATTATACTCCCTCTGTTTCAAATCTTTTATTATACCCCCCTCTGTTTCAAATCTTTTTATCTGTATTCTTATTTAGTTTCAATAGCCTTTCTAATTTAATACAATATTTTATTACATTAAAACTTAAATACTTGCACCCGGAGGGTGCATATATTTGCTAGTATCTTATAATGGAGATTGGGTGCTTTACTGTCTTTAACCGTGGGCCGGGTTAGCTCAGTCGGTAGAGCGTTCGGCTAGAAACCACAAGGTTCCTAGTTCGATACCCGACCTCGCCAACTCAGCGTATGAGTAGCACAGGGATCTGTGCGGTAAAGTAAGGAGCTGATGCTAGGTGTGGCGCTCAGCCACCAGTATTCCTCCTTAGGTATCATGGGTTGCCACCGACAACCAACAGGTGGTCCCAATTCGTATATTCGGTGTATTCTATTCAACAGGGCTGTGCATAGAGTGAAAATAATAATAAAGTAAATGACATTAACATACGGGGAAAAGTAATAAACGTCATCGTATAATTGATTGGATGGTAGGGTAGGTCGATTTTTCACTTTTTTAAAACTATCAAATTATCCATCTATGCGAAAATTGTGATTTAGTATACGGAATACCGATACCAAGAATTAGATCTTTTAATTGCACCATTGTTTGAAGAAATAGCATCAAAGATCGTCAACTAAAATGCAATAAAAATCCTCGTTTTCTAAAGGCTAAATTTTGTGCAAGCGAGGATTTTTAGTACATTTTAGTAGACGATCTTTGATGCTATTTCCTCAAATAATGGTGTAAGTAAAAGATTTAATTTTTGGTATCAGTATTCAGTATACTGACACACAATTTTTGCATAGATGGACAATTTGATATTTTTTAAAAGTGAAAAATCGACCTACCCTAGTGGGACTAATATACATGTTAGAGCTAGACGTGACCAGCCGAATGATCATAGGTGGCTACTCCGACCGCCCGTCTAAAGGCTAAAGTAGAGTGTTGCATGTCATGGACTGCTCAGCCACCATTCCTCTTTAAGCGCCACGTGTTGTCACCGACAGCCAACAGGTGGCCCCATTTGGTGTATTCTATTCAACAGGGCTGCGCATAGAGTGAAAATGATAATAAAGTAAATGACACTAACATACGGGGGAAAGTAATGAACGTCATCGTATAATTGATTGGATGGCTACGTGTATCTTTTAAGCGTATGTGTGAGCATGAGTTATTTTGTAGAATTGATTAGATTTTTTTGTTACTTTATCCTTGAGAAGTGTGAATGGCAAACGAAAGATGGGGAAACTGCTGTGAGTATGAGGGAAAAATGATTACAAGGAAACTAGAAGAGAAACGTGCGTTGTACAGAACGCGGGAGAATGAGTGAAGAAATGAGACCGTAAAAGAAGGATAACGTTTTCTTCATGGAGGTGAGAAAAAAAAAAGAAAGATGTTTAGGCGAATTGGAAAGGATGAAAATAACGCGGGAAAACAAAAGATAGAGGGGAAATAACACTAATTAGCGCCACGAAAATAAGGTGCACGTGTTGTTTAGTTGATCGAAATGGATATCAAATGAAAGAAAGAAAGAGAGGAAGAAAAAAAGAAAGAAAGGAAGAAAGGAAGGAAGGAAGGAAGGAAGGAAGAGATAAAGAGAAAAAGAAAGATAGAAAGAAAAAGAGAAAGAAAGGAAAGGAGTAAAAGAAAGAAAGAATATGGATATGAATAGAAAGAGAAAAAGAGAGAAAGAAAGGAAGAAAGATTGAGAGAAAGAAAGAAAGAGATAAAAGGAGAGAAGGATGAAAGAGAGAAAGAGATAAAGATAGGCAGAGAGAGTAAGAAAGAAAGAAAAAAAGGAAGGAAGGAAAGAAGGGGAAGGAAGGAAAAGATAAAGAGAAAAAGGAAGAGGATTTGGTATTGGAAATAAAAAGGGGGTGAGAAAAAGCAAAGAAAAGAAAAAAGAAGGAAAAAAAAGAAAAAAGAAAGAAAGAAAGAAAGAGATAAAAATAGAACAAAGGAAGAAAGAAAGAAAATGGATTTGAATTGAAAAGAAAGAAAGAGAAAAAGAAACAGAGAGAGAAAGAAACAGAGAAAGAAAGGAAGAAAGATTGAGAGAAAGAAAGAAAGAGATAAAAGGAGAAAAGGAAGAAAGAAAGCGAGAAAAGAAAGAAAGAAAGAAAGAGGGAGAGAGAAAAAGAAAGAAAGTGAGAAAGAGAAGAATAAAGAGAGAAAGAAATGAAGAGAGAAAGAGAAAAGGGGAAGAAAGAAAGAGAGAAGGAAAGGAAGACAGGAAATGAAAGAAACAAATGTAGGAAGAGAGATAGAAAGAGAGAAAGGGGACAAGAGAAAGAGAGAGTGAGAGAGAAAGAGAGAAAGAAAGAAAGAGAGAAAGAAAGGAAGTATATAAAAGAACAGAGAAGAGTATATAGAAAAGGAAATATAGTACTCATCTTGTGGTGGGAAGATATTTGACACGAGAGTTTGGTGTTCGAATCCTTTTAAAGTGACACAATTTTATTTATCAATAAGATCTCTTATCCTAAATAAACAAATTTTATAAAAGTAAACCTTATTAGAATTAAAAGTAGAATAAGAATACTTATATAGAATAAGAAAACTTGTATGAAAAGGAATATAAGTGCTAATTGATAAATAAGGTCTCTAAATCCTAGAAAACCAGTTTGTGAAGATTAAATAATGAAACTTGGATTAAGATGTAATACACGAATTTATTGATAAATAAGGTCTCTAATCCTAGAAAACTAATTTGCGAATGTGAGCAAACCATCATTTTTTGTACTTTAGTGGTAGAGCCACTGTAAGAGGATTAAAGTAGGCAAAGAATTAGAGACTTAAAAATCGGTCTTTTCTTTCGCGCCTTTGAGCAATTCCACTTTTGTTTTTCTTTTAACTAAATATAAAAATCTGCCCTGTCTAATAAAATGTATGTTGCTTTTTACTATTTAATGTGCGATTTTTTTTTCTAGTCTCTTTTCCTTTTAGAAGTCCGCCTTTTTATGATTATCCTTAGTAGACCAGTTCACGAACCAAGGTAGTAATATCTCATCTACTGAAAGTCATGTCAATATACGCATACGAAATGCATAGACATATTATCGAGCATAGATAAATCTGATCTCTTTGATAAGATAAAGCCAGAATTTCTTCGAAGCTGCAGCCGTGTCAATGCTACTGTATGGCTGCACCATTTGGACTCTAACGAAACGTTTAGAGAAAAATCTAGATGGGAACTACACCAGGATATTCCGTGCTCTCTTTTTAAAAAATCTTGAAAGCAGCCACCCACAAAAATCAGCTGTGCGGCTACTCACCTCTTATCATACAAACCGTCCAAATACGATGAACAAGACATGCTGGACACTGCAGGAGGAAAATGGACGAACTCATAAGTGATGTTCTTCTGTGGATACGGACACGTGGACACACCAGTCTAAGTCTCTTTTCCTTTTAGAAGTCCGTCTCAGACGACGATGACGTCACTCCATGTTGTTCAACAATTGTGGTGGTGGCTAGTTAGTCCAATTCTGGACTTGCCGATGCGGTCACGCACTTTGCAAGGGAAATTCCCATCTGCATTTGATGGTTCATGACGACGAAGACGTCGCCGCTCTACAGCCTTGTTAATCTTGATATTGAACCGCTCAGCTTCTATGCGGCAAGGGTCTGGCCAACCCTGTCTGTTGGAGGCCAGATCTACGTTGCTTTTTAATATTACTGTGTGCGATTTTTTCTGGTCTACGCACAAAAACACTCCCAAACACAGCACGCTGAGTTTATACCTGTCTTCTCTGTTTTATTTTCCCTTGGTATTTGTTCTGATTATTTTCATATGAAATCACGTAAGAGATTTCAACTGTTTATACTCGATAAATTATTCCAATATCAATAAGTGTTAACGATTGAACGATTCAGCATTATATTAAATCTAGAATCTAGAATCACTTTTAAAATTATTTTTTACAACAATGTTGTAATGTAATATTCACACACACTCTCTCTCTCTCTCTCTCTCTCTCTCTCTCTCTCTCTCTCTCTCTCTCTCTCTCTCATGTAGTCTGACTATATAAATAGTGAGAACGGGATTATGCTGAGCAGGCATCGAGGATAAGTAACGTACCACATTATTCCTTTTCTATCTGATTGTATATTTCAGCAATAAAACCCTCTAACTTAAATCTACAAAAAGTGGATTGGTTCTTCCACTCGACTACAACTTTGTCGGATTGTATCCCTTATAAAGACACAATAATGTTTCTGAATACTAGTTCTCTGATATTTTTAGATGAGGCTTGATAACTTAGTATTATTTGGATTATTCATACTATTGTTCTCATCTCTATTGTTATCTGTACAACGATTCGGCCGATGTGTCCTTCGGCTTTCTTCAGGTATTTCTTGTCGGACTCGGGAGCCTTCTTTTCGTAATCGGGAACTTTCTAACTTCCGTGATGGCTCCCGATTACGACGACAAGAAGGTTCCCGATTACGCCAAGAAGGTTCTCGAGATCAAAAAAAGTTTCCCGAGTTCGAAAAGACTCATGAGTCCGTTAAGAAATACCTGAAGAAGGCCAGAGGGCACATCGGCCGAAACGTTGTACAGATAACAATAAAGATGAGGAAAATAGTCCAAATAATCCAATAATACTAATGTTTCTAAAAAAAAGTTGCCACTTTTCGCGACCCCTCAAATTTGGAGAACTAAAAATAACTCCACCAATTTTTGGAATTGGAAGCTCAAATTTTGGGGATTCTTCCGGGATTTTCCGTAGCTCTGTCGTCACGGGTTTTTTATGTTGTGTACATCCTCAAAACGGGTTTCACTTGATGACCCTCTTGAGCTTGACGTAAAGAAAAAAATCACATGGAGCCAGGTCGGGCGAGTAGGGAGGTTGCTCCAATACAGTGATGTTCTTCGGGCCAGTGTGAGCAGATGCATTGTCATGGTAAAGCACCCACAAGTTATCCTGTCACATCTCTCGCCTCTTCCTGCGCATTGAACGAAGCAAACGCCGCAGTATCTCTTTGTAGACGTGCTGGTGGATCGTCTGATCCTGTGGCAAGAACTCGCAGTGGACGATGCCCCTCACACATCGATCAACTGGAACTTTTCTGACATACCTCGTATGTGTGTGTGTGGTGTGTGTGTGTGTGTATACATGGCGTATACAGCATGAGCAGTTGAAAAGAGATATTCGCAAGAATAAAGAAGTAGACAATCAAGGGCTTCAAATCGGTCTACTATGTGACCAGTGTGGAAGGCTATGTATGAGCAAAGCTGGCCTGGTCAGTCACCAATCTGTGCATCGGCGGGATGGACTAATAAAATACCCTGTGCTCCCTGGAATTACCTGTAATGTGGGAAGATGTGCAAGACTTTGGCAGGACTAAAGAGCCACTTTCGTGCAGCTCATTGTTGAACTTTTTTGAAGCTCACCATTATATTGTTTGAACTGTTTTTTTTTTTTTTTTTTTTTTTAATTTTTATTATTATTATTGTTACTATATCAAGCAATGGCAATACTTGAACGCGAGTTTGCTGTCATCATCATGTGTGTGTGTGTGTGTGTTGCGCGCGTGTGTGTGTGTATGTTTGGTTTTGGTTTTGGTTTGTTTTGTTTTACGGCATATCAACCTCAGTGGGTCATTTAATGCCAATAAAGTTTTGAAATAAATCAATTTTTAATGGATAATACAATTTTTTTATAAATACATTTTTCTATTTAACCCATAGATGGGACCCTAACAGGTACTACTACTCTGTGTCAGAGTGGACCAGGGAGCAATGGTGATGAAGGGGTGCTCTACATTCCCCAAACCTCCAAAACTGGAACCTCACCATCAGATAGAGTTTAACGTCATTCCCAGGACATGTAGACCCGCAGCCACCGCCTTCTAGCACCCATATGATAAAAAGGGGTTTGGGCTGGCCATAAGGGCAATAGGGTTGGGAAAATCATATAGGTGCTAGGGCTTGACGTGACCAGCCGATTGATCGGAGGAGGCATCTCCGACCACCCGTCTAGCCCAAGATAGGGCCAAAGTGGAGTATTGCATGTCATGAACTGCTCATCCACCTTGGCTCTATCCTTAAGCGTCACGGGTCACCACCCACGGCCAACAGGTGACCCCATTGGGGGAGTCTTACCCCTCTGCAGAGGTGCAGTCGGTGCATTCTAACGCCCCAGCCGACAGGGCGGTGTGTGTGTGTGTCTGAGTGTGTATGTGTGTGTGCATGCGTGTGTGTGTGTGCATGCGTGTGTGAGAACAATAAAGTTGTCGTTTTAGACCAAGAAGTCGTGATATGAAAGCTTTTAAATGTGTGTAACTTCATTCGGTCTAGACTACCAACTACTTTCTGCAAAGCGAATACGACGTGTGTTTCTTTTCCAGCTAAGAATAAAATGCACTTAAATAAGTAGCCGTGCATTTAGTATGACAAGATAGGCCTTCTCAAATCGGATACTAGACGACGTTGCACTTGACGGTCACTGGCTTTTGTCTGTAGACAAAGCTGCCGAGCGTCGGCTGACGTCATTAATTTCTGTCTATGTCTGTTTACACATATTGTGGTTGGTGAGATGAACGTCATAGGAATTCAGGATTAGAAAAGCGTGAAGCAGTTTTGTCTGAAAATGAAGAAGGAGAATATGTTGATAATTGAAAGGCATAAAAAGGAGACAGTAACGGAAAGAAGTGTTTGCTTGTTTGGTGAGAGAAAAAAAACTAAAGGGTTCTGGTATTTTTCTTTTGAAGGGGTTGACAAAACAAGGGGTTGGGCAGCGTAAAAGAAACTAATTTGTTTAATACGAAACGTTGAGCAAGAGAAAAAAATAAAAAAGAAGTTAAGAAGAAAGAAAGAAAGGTGAATGAAGAGATAGAAAGGGTATGACTACAAAACGAAAGAAAGAAAGAAGATAGAAAGAAAGAAAGAAAGGATGTATGAAGAGATAGAAGGGTATGACTACAAAACAAAGAAAAGAAGAAAGAAAGAAAGAAAGAAAAAAGAGAAAGAAAAGAAAAGAAAGAAAGAAAGAAAGAAAGAAAGTGTATGAAGAGATAGAAAGGTATGACTACAAAACTAAAGAATAAATGAAAGAAAAGAAAGAAAGAAAGAAAAAAAAGAAAGGGTGTATGAAGAGATAGAAAGAGTATGACTACAAAACGAAAGATTAAATGAAAGAAAGAAAGAAAAAAGAAAGAAAGAAGGAACGGGTGTATGAAGAGATAGAAAGGGTATGACTACAAAACGAAAGAACAAATGAAAGAAAAAGAGAGAAAGAAAGAAAGGAAGAAAGAAGCAAAGGGTGTATGAAGAGAAAAAAAAGGGTATGACTAAAAACGAAAGAATTAATGTAAAAAGAAAGAAAGAAAAAAAGAAAGAAAGTGTGAAGAGATAAAAAAGAGTATGTCTAAAAACAAATGAAAGATTAAGAATAAAAAAGAAAGAAAAAAGTAAGAAAGAAGGAAATGGTGTATGAAGAGATAAAAAGGGTATGATTACAAAACGAAAGAAAAAATGAAAGAAAAAGAAGGAAAAAAGAAAGAATGAAAGGCAGAAAGAAAGATTTAATATAATAAAGGGAATATAAAAGTAAGTCACAGATACTGAGAGAGACAAAGATAAATACAGAAAGCAAGGAATAAGCAAAAAAAAAAAAAAAGAAAGAAAGAAAGAAAGAAATAAAGAAAGAATAAATTAATGAATGAATGTAAAGGTTAGACCCTTTTTCGGTGAGGGGACATGTACTATCTGGTCGAATGGCCCCCTAAGGTCAAGCGAGAAGCTTTTGCGGCTTTCCTGGACCGGGCACAGATACTACACTTTGATCTGAACCCGAGGGCAGGTGCTGTTATACAGGAGTAAGAACTCTTCCCTGGGAAGTTCAGGATTTGAGGTGGGTGAGATATATTGTGTAGTGAGGGTGGATAACGTTCGAAAAATGGGAGAATTGTGGGTTGGGTATGAAGAAAGGGTAGTAACCAGTGTCGGCCTAGCGTTAGTTCTGGGAAGCATGAAGATTAACACAAGTGGTGAAAAGTTGGTAGTTTGGTTGGGTTGGTTTAACGGCATGTCAACCCATTGGGTCATTTTATGCCGAAGACGATTTCATTTTATTCATTCTTGATGGGTATTCAATTTTTTAAACACATTTTTCTATTAAACCCATAGATGGGACCCTAAAGAATAAAATCACAGTTATTTCTTCTTGTTAATGGATTTCTTTTAAGATTTATCCCCAAGATTTTTTGCTCATATTCATTAAGATAAAACCAAAGTATTAGAAATCAATAATACTAATCACATAATTATTAAAATAAAATTTTTAATATCAATATGCAAATTAGCCTTCCCGTACACACTGTAAACCGCTACTTTCTTGTATATATAAATACAATTGCACCTTATTAATACGTAGATCTGGCTGACAGTATTAATAATGTAAAAATCTTTTTATTCATAATTGAGGTTTAAATTAAAATAACATCATGGATATGTGACGTAAATAACAAAGGGAATTGTGACGTGAGTAGTGATATAGTTTCGGTTACAGACAGAAAAAGACACAATCTCCATTGATGTGTTTTTCTTTTCTGTGTCCGGAATTGGTGAAGCTGATACGAAATTTCGGATAATCAGGAAGCCTCGCGTTCTACCGACCACATGATGAGAGATGAAAGAGTTTTAAAGATATTGCCATAGGGTTTAGAATAGATCTGCAGTCTAGCATGAACAAGATGAAATATCGGCAAACAAGAAAATAAAACTATCGTACAATGAATTGGTTTAGATATGTGGTTTGTTACCCAATGTATATATTTACTAATGTAGCGAAAT
>CM042157.1:95615601-95620601 GCA_023376005.1 Doryteuthis pealeii | reverse complement strand
TATATATAAATATATGCATATATATACATATATATATATATATATATATAACATATATAATATGTATATATATAAATATATATATACATACATATAGTACTGTTGATATATATATATATATATATATATATATAAATATATATATATATATATATATATATATATTGTAGTGTACATGTGTGTTTGAAAACGATAATAATTTACTTCTACTCGCTTAATTTCTGGGCGGTAAAAACGGGAATGTTACGCAAGAAAAAGTAAATTTTATTGCAATCAATATGACAAGTCATGCATTTTTTCATGTTATTTGGTTCCGGGTTTTAAATTCCTGGAAATAGCTTTAATTTTTTTAACCCAATATTTTTTTCCATCTTTGAAAACTTTTCTTCACAACCAATCAAAATCCTCAGCCAATTGTGACACTGGATGTTTGGTTGGTTGGATTTTACGACACGTCAACCCTTGTTGGGTTATTTCATGCTGAAGACGTTTGTTTTATTCATTTCTGTAATGGGTTTCAATTTTTTATTTCAACTCTTTTTTTAAACACGTTTTTTAAACTCATTTTTTTATCGATCTAACCCATGGATGGGACCCTAACAGGTTCTACCTCTCCGGGCCAGACTGGACCTGGGTGTAATAGCAATGAAAGGGTACTCCACACACCCCAGAATTCTAGAATTGGAACCTCACCACTAGATGCAGTTTAACGTTATACACAGAACACTAAGACCTTCTGCCACCGCCTTCTAGCATATATATGATAAATAGAGTTGGGAGATTGCTATATGAGCAATAGCATCAGGGCAATCATATAGGTGCTAGGGCTTTACATGACGAGCCGATTAATCTGTGTGTGTGTGATGGGGGTTCTCTACAACTACCCGTCTAGCCCAAGTAAAGGCCAAAGTGTGTTGTGTCATGGACTGCTCAGCCACCAGTAAAACGGACCGACACCCACTGTCAACAAGATGTTTTACCCCTCTACAGAGGTGCAGTCGGTGTATTCTACAGCCCCAACATACAGCTTTATTTATATTGTCATTCCTAACTAACAATAGTTCTATAAACATATTTTACTTCTCCAGATTGTTAGTCCTAACTAACCTATAGTGCTATAAATGGAGACGTGTGACATAATGGTTGAATCGTAGGAAACGGACCCGTCCACCCGTGTTCAAATCCTAGACAAGGCTGTTTGCATTTCACATAATACCCTTGGGAAAGGTATGGATCCATATATTCTCCATCTAAGTATGGGTAAATAGTAGAGCAGATTGGACTCTTTAACCTTGGGTAGGTAACCAGTCTAGGAAAAGGAAAACTCTGAGTTCGAAAAACCTGAGGTCAGTCGTTGATTGATATCACCATCAGCTCCCCACTTTACCGCACAGATCCCTAAGCTACTCATACACTGAGTTGGCGAGGACCGGTATCGAACCAGGAACCTTGTGGTTCCTAGGAGGACGTTCTATCGACTGGGCTAAACCCAGAGATACGTAGAGAGACCTAATCTGATGTTTTGTTTTTAATAAGAGAAGACTGTGGAGATATTATTATTTACTTCGCTTAGCTTAGATGTGGCATAAGGCAAGAACTATGGGCGCCCAATGAGAATCGAACTCATTAACAATGGTTTGCTTTCTAACAATTACACCACGTGAGGTGCCCAATAGTTATTTACTGAGCTTAGCTTAGATGTGGCACAAGGCCAACATGAGGCACCCAATGAGAATCGAACTCACTAACAATGGTCTTCTAAGCTATCTTACTAACCATTAAGCTACATAAGATGCTGAAACTGTGGAGATATATATCTTAAGTAGCGCTGATTCCTAGCCCAAAGGAAAGAAATTATTCTACAAAAACCTTCTCTATCCTCGATTGAAACTCTGCTAGAAGACTAACTTGTATCGTATCTACAATCAACAACTTCATAAGGCTGGGAAAAAAAATTATCTATCCAGATGTGCAACAAATGGTGTGAAAACCGGCGCTAACAAAATGGAGTTTTCATTTTTATTTTTCTCTTTTTTTATTTATTTTTATTTTTTATTTTTATTTTTATTTTATTTTTTTTGGTACGGACATGTTGGAAATTTCGCTTTAAATTCGCCCCCCCTCCCCCTTTCTTACCACTCTATTTCTGGTGCCCGGGTCTCATTACACTTTTCTTCCGTGTTCGCTCGGTGATGTCATCAAAAATAAATAAATAAATAAATAAGGATCATTTTGTTATAATGAAATTCTTTAAGCAGGTAGGGAATTGCAATATATCCTATGAATCATTTCGTTTTTCTTTGAGCGCATCTGAATTTTTTTTGTTGCCTTTAATTCAACAGTTTGAAAAAATCTTGCATTCCTTTTTCGGAGAATTCTCGACAAATTGTGCTTTTTTTTTTTTTTTTTTTTTCATCAAGCATTTTTTTTTTTGTCTAATTTTTCTTTTTTTTTCATCTCTTTTTCTTTTCTTTTCTTCTTTTCTAAAATACAATTTATTGTTTGTTTGTTGATGTTTTTCTTATCTCGTTTACATTTTAAGCTTTTTCCTTTAATTTCCTTTCTTTTTTCTTCTTTTTTTTCTTTTTTTTCTTTCTTTCTCTTCTTCTTTCTTTCTTTTCTTATTTTTTATGTTTCTTTCTATATTTCATTCTTTCACAATATCAATGATATTCCTTCCTTCTATCAATTTCTTTCTTTGATTCTTTGTTTCTATTTTCTTATTTCTTTCTTTCGTTCTTTTCTTCTTTTTTATCTTCTTTCATCACATCAACGATCTTCCTTCCTTCTATCAATTTCTGTCTTTTCTTTCTTTCTTTCTTTTTTTCTTCCTTTTTTTCTTTTTTCTTTACTTCTTTCCTTTTTCTTTACTCTTTCCTTCTTCTTCTTTCATTCACAATATCAACGATCTTCCTTCCTTCCTTCTATCAATTTCTTTTTTTTCTTTGTTTCTTTTTCTTTCTTTTTTCTTTCTTTCTTTCTTTCTTTTCCTTCTTTTTTATATCTTTCTTTTATCACATCAACGATCTTCCTTCCTTCTATCAATTTCTTTCTTTTTTTTTTTCTTTTTCTTTCTTTCTTCCCTTCTTTCTTTCTTTCTTTCTTTTTTTCTATCTTTCTTTCATCACAACAACGATCTTCCATCCTCTTATCAATTTCTTTCTTTTTTTCTTTGTTTCTTTGTTTCTTTTTTCTTTTTTTCTTTCTTTCTTTCCTTCTTTTTTCTCTCTTTCATTCAAAATATCAATGATTTTCCTTCCATCTATCAATTTCTTTCCTTTTTTCTTTCTTTGTTCTTTGTTTCTTATTTCTTTCTTTCTTTCCTCCTTTTTTTCTATCTTTCATTCCCAATATCAATGATCTCCTTTCCTTCTATCAATTTCTTTCTTTCTTCTTTATAATAAGTGTTTTCTATTACCCCTAATGGTAAAAACCCTTCTATCATACACATAAGTTAGATAGGATCCTAAAAGAGACCGAGAAAAGGTTGCTATTAAAGAGACCTACTTACAAATTGATATCACAATATAATCTAATTCTAGCAAATCTATTTCATTTCGTGAGGAAATATTCCTTGCCATATCATTCTTATTGCTCTTGAGATGTTGATGAAAGCAACTCCTTACTTAGACTAGACGGACAGTCGGAGAGGCCCCCTCCGATAAATCGGCTGGTTACGTCAAACCCTGACACCTCCATCATTGTCCCGACCCTAATGTTCTTATGGCAATCCCCAACCCTTTTTATCATATGGGTGCTAGAAGGCGGTGGCTGAAGGCCTCAGTGTCCTTTGCATGACGTTAATTTCTATCTGATGGTTAATTTCCTGTTCTGGTCATATCTTTTCTGTATTATACAGATAGAGAATTGATGAAATATTTAAATGATTAAATCAGACAAAGGAAAGTCTTGTTCTCTCAATTATTTAACAATAATAAGAGTTCATTTTAATTTAAAAAATTTCACTGTACCTTATTTTGCCTGTTAAAAATCAGATGAAAAGATAAGAATCGGATTTTGATTTTCTTTATTCTATCTAAATTTCGCCCCCAACGGGGCCACCTGTTGGCCGTGGGTGGCGACCCGTGATGCTTAAGGATAGAGCCCAGGCGGATCGCTGTTCATGAGATGCAATACTCCACTTTGGCCCTATCTTGGGCTAGACGGGCGGTCGGAGAGGCCCCCTCCGATCAATCGGCGGTCACGTCAAGCCCTAGCACCTATATGATTTTCCCAACCCTATTGCCCTTATGGCAAGCCCCGAACCCTTTTTATCATATGGGTGCTAGAAGGCGGTGGCTGCGGGTCTACATGTCCGGGGAATGACGTTAAATTCTATCTGATGGTGAGGTTCCATTTTTGGAGGTTTGGGGAATGTGGAGCACCTCTTCATCACCATTGCTCCCTGGTCCACTCTGACCCGGAGTGGTGGTACCTGTTAGGCTTCCATCTATGGGTTAAATAGAAAAATGTTTTATAAAAAATTGTATTATCCATTAAGAATTGATTTATTTCAAAACTTTATCGGCATTAAATGACCCACTGAGGTTGATATGCCGTAAAACAAAACAAACCAAACTCTATCTAAATTTCATTCAAACTTGGCTTTAAAATAAACAAATAAAGAAACATACAGACAGACAAACATACAGAACCATTCTTATATATATATGTGCATAAGTTTCTTTACATATGGTTTTTTGTATATATATTTTTCCGAAAAAAATTTGTTTTTTTATAAACTATCAAAGGGAGATAACTTTTTGAGCCTATATATTTTCGGATTTATACTTCTGGATTTATATTTTCGGATTTACCAGCGTCCATGAAATAGTATCCTGACGAAAGCAAAAAGCTTGAAACCTTAGGTAGATGCCTACTAAAACCTTTGTATAAACAGTATTTAAATATAATATATATATATATATATATATATATATATATATATATATATATATATATATTATTATGTGTGTTGTATATATATATATATATATATA
>CM042157.1:95600601-95610601 GCA_023376005.1 Doryteuthis pealeii | reverse complement strand
TACATTTTTCATTATTATTATTTCATTTCATTTGGTTATTTAAAAATAATAATAGTTTGAATAATGTACACATGGATAAACTCCTGACCGAGCGCTCGTTTTGAAAGCTTTGGTGGACTGTTACACCAGTTACACCCTGAACTAAAAAGATGGCCCGAAATTGAAAGGATCAACAAAAACTTGTCCGACAAAATTGTCTGTACAGTTCAACAAAACTTGTATAAAAGAAAAAATGCTGCCAAAATACACTATTATATATATATATATATATATATATATATATTATATTATATATATAAGCTAGATGGGACTGCACAAGAATGCTATGTGCAGTCTTGAACAAGTCGTGGAAATAGTACCCCACAAGGAAGCAGCTGTATGGCCACTTTCCTCCCATCTCACAGACCATTCGAGTGAGACGGACTAGACATGCAGGACACTGTTTGAGAAGCAAGGACGAGCTCATAAGTGACATTCTCCCGTGGAAGCCAACACATGGATATGCTAATGTCGGCCGCCAAGCAAGGACCTACATTGATCAACTATGCGAGGATGCTGGTCGCTGCACAGAAGACCTCCCAGGGGCAATAAATGATAGGGAAGGTTGGCGAGAGATTGTCATGGATATCCGTGCTGCCTGTATCACATGATGATGATATATATATATATATATATATATATATATATATATATATATATAATATATATATAGCATTGGCTAGTGTTCCCAGCAATACATTCTAATAATCCACACTCTTGTTCCATCTGTGGACTTCTTTGCAAATCATTGGCAGGGTGAAATGTCACCTGCGATTAACACACAAGGTTAAATGAAAGAGGTTGTCGGAACCTCATACGTCGAAATCGACGGGAGAGTCCATCATATATATATATATATATATATATATATATATATATATATATATATATATATATATGCGTGTATATGTGTGTATGGGTGTGTATATATGTGTGTGTGTGTCTGTGTGTGGTTGTTTGTCGAGCAATAATTGTTCCTATTACATCCCATTTAAGCTATGTTCCACTATTATTTGCTCTGTATTCATCTAGTCTATATGAATATTTGAACCCCGAGTTCAATTCCTGGATGTGGTAATTGCATTTCACTTAGCGCTAATACCCTTGGGAAAGGTATGAATCTTACTCTCCCTCCAGCTATGGATAAATAGCAGGGCAGACTGGGCTCTTTAACCTTGGTTAGGCAACCGGTCTATGAGAAGGAAAACTTGAATTCAAACCTGTTGAACTCCGCTTAAGAAATTGACCTTGTGTCACATCCTGCTCGTGCGGAGGGGTTGATAAATATATATATGAATATTTGAAATAATCATTTTATTTATTCTATCCTTGTTTGATGTTTTCTTTTCTTTCTAAGATCATAAATTATTTGTTTAATGGCCCCGAACTTCCGATGAAAAGTGAATTTCAACGCATCCATTTTTCTCTGAGTGTCTTCTTGGCCACAGTATCATTGAAATTACCCGTGACATATTCACTTGACCAAGTCATCCTCATCTCCTCTTGTTCATGTTGGCATCATTCCGTCTACGAGAGACGATGGAGTCGTGTCAAAATTTTTTTAACTACGTAGCATGGGTGGGTTCATATGGAGGCTGTTGCCCAAGCAGTAAATCGCCCCTCTCCCACTGCCGCTGTGATCCAAAGAAAACGTAACTAACCAAAGCAGTTTGGCAGCGGTAGTATCACGGGAGTTACAGAGTAGCACTGGATTTCCGCATCACCCCACCCTTAGGGAATCTGGCTCCTGATTTTCTTCGGGGTTTAATCCCCTAGCCTTTCCTTGGGATGGTGGAGAGCCCCTAGGCAGCGGAGGTTTTGTGTTGGACTTTTCCTTGACTTAGATGGGTTGCCGACCTCTTGTTATGCTCTTGAATATATTAAATACTATGATACTACCCGTCAAAAAGTTTGGAATCATTCAGATACTAACAGGACCTATGGATAAACCACAGTATGATAATTTAATTACCTCAACGTTCGATATGTTTACTTAAGAGCTATTGCTAAATAGTTCAATATGTAAAAATCATAATAATCTTGATTTAACTTTCTCTGATTCTTTTTTTCTTTATTTCCTTCTTTTAATATTTTTATTATGTTCGATTGAAATAGATTACAGTTATCGCTTACGTGTGCTCACTCCCTCCATCTATATTTTCCCTACTCACTTTCTTTCTTTCTTTCTTTCTTTCTTTCTTATTATATTTTTCTGTGCAGTTTTTTTTCTTTCTTAATAATAATAAACGGAGTAGTCATTTATTTAGCTGAGGTGACGTCACTCATAAGGGATCAGAATTCGTCAATTAAGCGACACCAGTAAATCAGGATTTACATATTTGTATTTCATCTTGGACGATTTGGACGGTCTCGTTTTTAACCAGAGGGCAAGGAAAAGTTATTTTGCATTCCCCAGAGCTCAAGACCCGGAATGGTAGTACCTGTTAGGGTACCATCTATGCGTTAAGTAGAGAAAAATGAGTTCTAAAAAGTGTGTTTTAAAAAATTGATTTTTTTTAACAAATTGAATAAACCCCAAGAATGAATAAAACAAAACGTTTTCGGCATAAAATAACCCACGCTGTAAAATATATATGGAGGTAAGGTGAGGAAATTAATCCGACAGTGTGTGGAGATTATTTAGAAAACAGACACCAGATGGATGGAAATTTATAGCCGATACTCAAGAATTTCGGTTTACAATGGAAACCTTCATTATGACTGTGAAAATGAGAAGAAAAATATATGTGTTAAATAGTTTAACAGTTAATACTTATTATATTTCTATACATTGATATTTAAAACGAATAAGTCACACATTTACAACATCTACTCGTGTGCCAATCACGCGAGGCTTTTCGATTTCAACGTGTTCATATCATCAATTTTCGCTTTCGCATGCAGTAATCACGTCATCAATATTCAACTATAAACGCCACTCAAATAACAGTAACTATCCTTTTTTTTCATTCATTTTTCTAATTCCTCGCATACAAAACATTCATCACCTTTTATCCACATAAATCCTTGTTTTCTTCTCATTTTCACAGTCCTGATGAAGGTTTTCATTGTAAACCGAAATGTTCGAGCATCGACTATAAATTTCCATCCATCATGACATCCCATGTATGTTTTCTAAATTTTCTCTCCACACACACACACACATATATATATATATATATATATGGAAGGTTGGTAAGATATTGACATGAATATCCATGCTACTGGCATGACATTAACTAACCCAGATCCCTGGAAAGATATGTCGATTGATTGGATTTTATGGCATGACAACCGTTGTTGGGTTATTTTATGCTAAAGACGTTTTGTTTTATTCATTCTTGATGGGTAGTCAAATATTTTTTAAACTTAATTTTTTAACACATTTTTTAAAATCATGTTTTTTTTTTCTATTTAACCCAGGGATCACCAAGCTTTTTTCACGTTGGGCCGCAATCATCGAAAAAATAACGAGCGCGGGCCACATTATTATTGTGTGCAATACTTGCTAGCCAGAGCAAAAGCTCTGAGAAAAAGATGTAAAACAAAATTTATCTTTCCCTGTTATATTTATGGAAGAGTGTCGTAAGATGCACAAAAACAAATTTAACCAACATAAATATGTAAATACCTACCCAGGACACACTTTAAATATACGCTCCTACATTTGGGGCGCTGGTGGTTGTCGTCAGTGATATAACTCTTAAATTTATTAAGAGCCAAGATAGTGGCTGGGTTGGTTGCTGATGAAACTTAACATACAAAAATAAGTTTAAAACTCTCCCATCTCTCTAACGCAAGATATGCCGGGTTGTTATCGTTAACCCATGGGTTGCCATGAACAGAACAAAACAAAGAATAAACGGGTGCATTGAAATAGAGAAAGGAGATGATGAAAAGAAAGCAGCCACCCTAATCAAGAACTAAGTGAATAAATGCACCCGTAAGAGGAATTCCAATTTTTCTAGTGTTAAATTACTTCTAACTGATAACAAATTGTTTCGTAATACACTACATCTTTTTTTTAAAAAGAGGCGCGATGTTTATTTTTTATTTTTTAAATTCTTTTTAAATTTTTTTTTTTTTTCACTTTTGTTTTTTGGTGAGATCAGGGCTGTTCTTTTGTAGAACTTGCAATTCCCATGAGTGAATGAGTGTGCAATCGGGCGTAGCGCCACTGTTGGAGTCGGAGAAACTTCATTATCGGAATATCGAAGAAGCTTTTTTTTTGCTTTCATATTTATTACGTGATCGTTTTCTTTCTTTCTTTTCTTTTAGTTTTTTCTCCCTTCGTGATGACATCATGACCAACTACGCGAATCTCTCTCGCGCGAAACCGGGATAAGAATGTGATGAGCGGTGTCCCTCACGGGTAAATTAAGCTCGAACAGGCACCGTCTACCCCCCGCTCTCTCTCTCTATGTCTGTCTGTCTGTCTGTCTGTCTCTCTCTCTTTCTATTTCTCTCACTGTCTCTTTGTCTTTTACTCTGTCTGTCTGTCTTCTTTTTACATCTCTGTCTCTCTCAATGCCTCTCTGTCTTTGTTTTTCTTCCGCAGTCTCTTTCACAGTCTTTTTCTTTCTGTCTCTGTCTCCTGTAACTGTATCTGTATCTGTATCTGCCTCTCTCTCTCTCTCTCTCTCTCTCTCTCTCTCTCTCTCTCTCTCTCTCTCTCTCTCTGTGTCTTTCTCTTTCTCTCACTGTCTCGTTATCTCGTCTCTGTCTCTGTCTGTCTGTCCTGTCTCTCTCTCTCTCTCTCTCTGATTATCTCTGTATGTCTGTCTCTGTCTCCGTTTCTCCGTCTCTCAATGCTTCTTTGTCTGTCTGTCTGTCTCTCTCACTCTCTTCTTTTTCTGTCTCCCTGTCTGTCCCTGTCTCTCTGTATCTGCGCCTTTCTCTCTCTCTTTCTCTGTCTTTCTTTTTCTCTCACTGTCTCGTTGACTTTTACTCTGTCTGTCTGTCTGTCTTCTTTTTACATCTCTGTCTCTCTCAATGCCTCTCTGTCTTTTGTTTTTCTTTCGCAGTCTCTTTCGCAGTCTTTTTCTTTCTGTCTCTGTCTCCTGTAAACTGCCTCTCTCTCTCTCTCTCTCTCTCTCTCTCTCTCTCTCTCTCTCTCTCTCTTTGTATTTGTCTCTCTCTCTCTCACTCACTCTCACTCTCTTTCTGTATGTCTCTGTCTCTCCGTCACTGTCTCTGTCTCTCTCTCTCTCTTCTTTGTCTCTGTCAGTCTGTCTGTCTGTCTATCTGTCTCTCAGGTGCTAACTTTGTCTTTTAGAAAATTGATGCCGCTTCTCCTATCTTTCCAGTACCTGTCACTTTATCGCATATATTGATAAATAGCTTGATAATTAGACAGAGAAAAGAGAGAGAGAGAGAGAGAGAAGAGAGAGAGAGAGAGAAGAAGAAGAAGAAGAAGAAGAAAGAAGAAGAAGAAGAAGGGTACAGTGTGCGTGTTTTTTTATATAAACAGACAGCTATAGATAAATGATAGATAGAAAGAAAGATAGATAGATAGATATGGGCAGACAGTGAGATTTCGATGATCCCAAATAGAATCGTCTACTTATCGATCTATCTATAAATCTATCTCAGAGAAAGACAGAGACAAAGACAGAGAAAGAGAAAGAGAGAAGGATATATATATATATATATATATATTATATATATATATATATATATATATATAAGGTAATCCAAATGACTGTTGATTCTATTTGGGATCATCGAAATCTCACTGTACAACCATAGTGTATGGTCTACTAGGAGCAAACATATATTCATACAATTTCTAAGAGATTTCAATGTATGATAATTAATAAATTGAAAATTATATATACTAGCAAATATATGCACCCTCCGGGTGCAAGTATTTTAGTTAAATTTTATAATAAAATATCATATTAAATTAGAAAGGCTAATGAAACTGAATAAGAATGTAGATAAAAAGATTTTGAACAGAGGGGGTATGATTGAAAAATAGAACAACTTTGAAACTAACTCTTCCATCATTTTCCGTTACTCCCGTCTTTCATTGGTAATTTTTCCTAATTAAACTGTTTAGTTAAAATAGGAAGTAAAGAATAATATTACAGTTATTTCTTCTTGTTGAGGGATTTCTTTTAAGATTTATTGAAGAGATTTTTGCTCATATTCAATAAGATAAAACCAAACAATTAGAAATCAATAATACTAAGCATATATTTATTAAAATCATTTTTTAAGATCAATATGCAAATTAGCCTTCCCATTCACACTGTAAACCGCTATTTTGTTGTATATATAAATACAATTACATGTTATTAGTATGTAGATATGGTCAACAGTGTAAGTAATGTAAAACAATTTTATTAATAATTGAAGTTTAAATATAAATAAAATCATGGAGAATATGATGTAAATAACAAAGGGATTTGTGACTTGAGTAGGGATATAGTTTCGGTTACAGACAGACAAACACACAATCTCCATTATAATAAGATTATAATATATATATATATATATATATATATAATTTTCAATTTATTAATTAATTGAGAGAGAGAGAGGGAGAGATACAAACTGATATACATATATATATATATATATATATAGATAGATAGATAGATAAAAAGAAAGAAATAGTGTATGGGGGGATAGAGAACGGTACAGTGTGCGTGTGTTGGTCTATAAACAGGCATTGATAGATAGATAGATAGATGGAATTTTGTTTCTCTATCTCTTCTTATCTATTCATTCCGCAAATGCAAAAACCAGATGAACACTTTAGAAATTTTCCTATCTTCCTCTCATTTTGTCACCCATATATATTTTCCTCCTTCAAAGGAGAGCATGTATCCCTGCCCCGTAAAATGCTGCTGGCTGTTCTTTGAGCCACTTCTTCACAACAAAATTCACTTCCTCGTTACTGGAATAATAGCGCCTTCAGACTATTATCTCTTCGGTCCCAAGAAAGAGGGTTTGAGAAGCAAAAATTATTCCAGTGAATGATTTTTTTCAGTAATATCCATGATTTTGCTCATGCCTGTAGATGCTGTAGTAATGCAGTTGAAAAACATTATTGCAGTAAAGCAAATTCAAAAGTTTTTCCTTCATTTGTTATATATATATATATATATATATATATATATATATATATATATATATATAAAATCAAATATCAGATATTATGGATATTAATATCTCGTTACTATTAGTTTCATGCTTACTGCAATCATCAGACGGGACTGACAAAATGTTAAGATTTAGATATTTTTATATTTGATATCAAAATCTTAAAATATCAAAATCTTAAAATATAGTTCAGTCTATGCTAATTCTTTTGTGCATAGGTGGTAGGTTTGTATAAATGTGAGTTTGCTCCAAATATCTTTAGTCGGATCTTAGCCCTGAAGAGCACTTAGGGAAACTTTTAGTAGGTTTATCTGACTCATTAGGGTTATCTATCTATCTATCTATCTATATATATATATATATATATATAGAGAGAGAGAGAGAGAGATCCATTTTATTTTAGTAATGGGTGGGAGGTTGCTTAGACATGATTCTGTCTTGCAGAAATCTATTAAATAAGGTTAGAAAAACAATAAAACAGACCGTCGTTTGCAAATAGAATTTTTTCTTCTTCTTCTGACATCACTGCACCATAAAATCGTCTTAAATAAACAGGATCTGGACGGATTCGCCCGGTGACATGGGCCGTTAAATCCCGATTCCAGTCAAGCATGAGTTTCTTCTTACAGAACTTTTCTTTTTACTGAGGCCGGTAGGGGGCGTGTATTTCGGCGCGAATCCGCTGTAAATTTCATAATAGCTATTGGTTGTCTGTGTACATTAGGGTAGGTCGATTTTTCACTTTTTAAAAAAATATCAAATTGTTCATCTATGTAAAGGTTGTGTGATAGTATACGGAATAACGATACCAAAAATTAAATCTTTTACTTGTACCATTGTTTTAGGAAATAGCATCAAAGATCGTCTGATAAAATTCATTAAAAAAACTGTTTTTTTATATTTGTCCTGGAAATTGTTTAGAAAATTTACTGTTTTCAATATTTAAATCAGAAAATGTTATTAATTCGTTTCATTTTAATAAAATGAGATAACTTATTTAATGAATAAAAATATAATAACAAAATGAAATAACAAAATGAAATAACAAAATGAAATAAAAAAATGAAATGCTGTTTGGCTATGAACCGGAAATGAATCAGACAATATTAACTCCAATAAAAAATTCAAATCATTTCTCAACAAAACTTTACAAAGGTAAGATATCTATTTAATTCTATTCGGTTTTGATTTTTAAGTTTTAAACGTCCTATTATCATCCCCAATATTTTCATATATATTATTTTGATGCTTCGAAAGAGTCCAGTAATTTTTTTTTTAAATTTCCATTAAAGATTTCTCTTAAAAAGTTTTTTTTCCCCCTTGAAAGAAATCTTTTGCAAAAATGTTTTTAAATTAATTCTTAACTATATATATATATATATATATATATATATATAAGTAATTGGTAATTTGCTTGAAGCATTGATAAGTATGTTATAATAATGTTAAGTATGTTATACTATATTAATGATTTGAAGGCAATTACAATGCGTATAAAAAATAAAAACAAAAATATGTTATTTTTGTCTTATCGATTTCAAAGTAGAAACTTCATCTTCAGAGGTGAATATCAGAAATTATATTCACCTCTGAAGATGAATTTTCTACTTTGAAATCGATTAGACAAAAATAACATCTTTTTGTTTTTATTTCTTATACGCATTGTAATTGCCTTCAAATCATTAATATATTATAATATATATATATATATATATATATATATATAAGTTTTGTATATATATCTAATTACATGGTTGTTTAACTGCGACCTCGGGTTCCATGCATGTCTTTACACGGCGATCATGAGAAATCGAAAAAGCCGAAAAATATGATCAAAAGAAATTTGCGCACTTTTAACGCACTAATATAAAATTATTTTTGACCCTATGTTTTCGATTTTTTCGATATTTTGAAATATTCTTTTTTTTTTTTCTGCCTGAGGATTGCAGTGTAAAAACGTGCAGGAAATCTGAAAGTAACAGCTGAACCTCCATGGAATTAGATATTTACAAAAACTAATATAAATTTATTCATTATAATTATTATTATTGTTATTATTATCATTATGATTATTATTATTAGTAGTAGTAGTATTAGTAGTAGTATATCATAGCTCTATCACAGATATTGAGCTCTCTCCTAATAATACCAGCAGAACCTGTGTATATATCATAGTATGATAATATAATTATTACAACGTTTGATATGTTTACTTAAGAGCAATTGCAATAGTTCAATATGTAAAAAGTAATAAATAATCTTGATTTAACTCTCTCTCTCTCTCTCTCTCTCTCCTCTTCTCTCTCTCTCTCTCTCTCTCTCTCTCTCTCTCCCTCTCTGTATTGCTTTTTTCTTTTTTCATTATGATCGATTGAAACTGATTAGCGTTATCTTTCTTTCTTTCTTTCTTTCTTTCTTTCCTTCTTTCTTATATTTTTTCTGTGTAATATGTCCGATTTCTTCCCTTTCTTTCTTTATTATAAAAACGGAATGGTCCATTATTTAACTGAGGTGATGACACGCATAAGAAATAATAATTCGTCGGAAAAGCAACACCAGATAATCAGAACTTACATATTTGCATTTCATTCTTGGCCGAATTATTGGAAGATAATAACGGTCGGAAGATTAAAGGACAAGAGTATTATGATTCGCAGAAATGATGATAGGTATGATGATAGGTATGCGTCCGGCGTCCCTGACGCACAAAAATCTAAAAGGACGCACAAAAATCTAAAAGGATGCTGTAAAATCGTATCCGTGCGTCCCATTGTTTTCTTTTTTCTTCCCTCACCATTTCAAGTTAACTGTAAATACATTTCAATAGTTTCTTAGAAATTAATTACACAGG
>CM042157.1:95573101-95590601 GCA_023376005.1 Doryteuthis pealeii | reverse complement strand
ATAAATCCTTAAAAAGAGCTCAATATATAATAATCAATATATTAATTATATGCAGACCAATATTTTACGTTTAAAGAAAAAAAAACGTAACAAACCGTCAGTTGTAGAAAAAATATTTTCTCTCCACCACGGTTTCAGTGTTCAAGGTACACATTCTTTGGGAGAACTAAAAAATTATTGGTAGCTACATTTTATATTTACTTGTCTAGTTTGGAATTATTTTATTACCCTTTATGTTTTTTTAATTAGTTTGTATGAATTTTAGTTTTTAAGTGTAGACATTTTCCTTTGAAATAAAAAATGTGTTTTTCATATGAACTTAAATATCTCATTTATTCAGCAAAAGTAATTTGTAATTCTATCTGTTATCTTTCTTCAACTCCGTCCCCCTTTTTTTCTTTTATTCATTTTGTTTATATATTAATTGTGTATACTACTGGAGTTAAAGTCTTTTGGTAAATCTATTTAGTTGTAATTATTGTTTTTATTTTCTTTATATATCCTAAGGAGGTAATAGTAATAATTCATTAATGAATTATGAATGATATGGAGGCATTTCCCTAGAAATTAATCTTTTTTGTTCAGGAGATTTTTTTATCCGGGAATTTAATTATTTAATTTCTTCAACTCCGGCAAATATTAGATTTATTTAGAATATCCAATTTGATCATTATATTTTGATTGTTTAACTTCCAAACAAGTTTGTTACATTTTTTAGTTTAATATTTGAAAACGAGTGTTTATGATTTACAAACCTTGTTTTAAATTCTGATTTTGTACAACCCACATAAACTTCAGTAAGGTCTGGTTTTGTGTAGACGTTATAGATGCAAGGTACATAAAACTTTTGGTCAAAAACTTTCTTTTTACCAGACACATTTCCGGGTTTCGGCAGTTGCAGAATTATATCTTACTTCAGAATACCTTCAGGAATTGCGTAAGTTTATTAATGAGTATTTAATTTATAGTAAAAATCATTAATACGTAGAATAAATCTCCTTTATAAAACGATGTCTGTATTAAAATCTGAGTTATATTTGCCTCAAAATAGCACTCGTTATTAGTGCATTTAAAATGCTACAATGTGTCTAAAAAATAAAGGTTTACATAATATATTGTGTGGTTAATTTTCATACTGGTTTTAACAAAACCGGATTTCATAAGTAATTTTGTAGTGTTATTGATCTCTATTATAATTGTTTTATTCTCCAACGTATTAAAATTAATCCTATGAATGATTTTTTACCAATTAAAGTATAATTAGAATAATCAAACAATATAATTAAAATAATAAACCAAGTAAGGGTAGGCCAAACCTGGAATGATAATAAGACATTGCTGAACAGACAAACACACATAAACACACGTTACAGACTCACACACACACACACACAGAATTTGGAAGATATAAGACAGAGCAGAATGAACGATCACTAGCAACAACTTCAGACTTTCAGAAATCTTCTGACGAAGAGATATTTATCTCGAAAGATTAGGAATAAATCAAAGGTTAACAAACAACACCATAGTTACCTTATTTTTCTTTACATTTTCCTTGTGATAGCCTTCCAAACGAACCACAAAACCTATATAAACACAATGCTTCGAACAAATTATAAAATACTTTTATGATTAGAATAAATGTTATCTTTTTTATATGCGTTCTTATTTGATTTCGTTACTCTTTCTAATTTATATATAATTCAATTATACTAAAACTTAAATATTTACCACCGGCGAACGCATATTCTTGCTGTTAGATAAAATGGAGACATCCTCATCAAGCGAGTACTTGTGTATTTGGTTTAACGTGTCTATGGTTTTGGAATTGAAATTTGGAAACCAATCCTGCCACACGAAGATTCTTGGCCTTAAGGAGTACTTTTCTTGGAGATTGACAGAACGGAAATCTATTTCAACTTACCGTTCTTTCTGTGAGAATCGAAGAAGGTGCCTAAGATTCTAGCGAACGCCGATTGGCCATCACAAAACAGGAAGAGTACATTTGATTGTCGTAGTGTCCCCCCCCTCCATGTCTTGGATTGCCAATAAAAAAAAACCAGCTTAAAAGCACGATTTACTTTTGTTTTTTTTGGGGGGGAGATGGAAGTTCGGTTTCTTGAATGTCAGAGATTAACTGTTCCGTTTGAATCTCTGAGAATTTTCACAATAAGCTTTTCCCGGAAGTAGCGAGGATTGGACTGAATTGGAGTTTCGATTCGATTTAGACATGGCCATGGCTAAAATCTGGATCGATGAAAATATATGTTTGTCGATATATATAAAGACATGTCTGTCCTTATAATTTAATATATATAATATATTATATATATATATATATATATATATATATATATATAAAATGTTGTTCTGGTTCCAACGGGAGAAAATTTAATATTTTATAAAAAAGAAGAAGGTCCGCAAAATGTATTATGTTCTCAGAAAATTTTTTTTATTCTTTTGTCTTACATACGCGACGTGTTTCTGATCTGTTGTCTTCTTCAGGCATTGAGTTATTGATTTGGCAGAATATGTCCGATATTTGATAGGTTGTGTGTGTTATATATATATATATATATATATATATATATATATATATTATATATATGTGTGTGTGTGTGTGTGTGTGAACATCTACGCACTATTTTCACTATAAAGCGGAGAAATACAAAGACTCGCATCACACAAGTACACAACATATAAATGAATTAACATTCCCTGCGTTTCTGAACAGGAGAGTTGTCTTGACAAACAGTGACTAACATGCTGCTTGAAAACCAATGGTAACAATTGTATCTTTAAATCACGTGTGTAAGAGCTGTATTTATTCATTCATTATAGGGTAGAATACGTACCTTAAAATGAATAAATAAATACAGCTCTTACACACGTAATCGAGCACTATATTTTCAATTCTCCAATATTAAAAAAAGACTACTAATATATATATATATATATATATATATATATATATATATATATATATGTTGTGGAACGTACCTGTGCTTCTTTGTTGGAAAATCTGATGAGTCTAATTTTCAGTGTATATATCTGTTTATATATATAATATATATATTATATATATATATATATTTGAAGAAATAGATACAACAGAAACCTACTCGAGTTTCCTCGCTAGAATTATCAGGGTTAAATCCACTGAATTAATCGAGTTACCGATTAATTGCAGCTGATCACACGTATGTTCATTGAATAAGATCTATCGTTACTGTGCACCTCCAACGATCGTGCCCATATTCACCGGTAAGCCACCCTTTATATATAAATACATATATATATATATATATGTGTGTGTGTGTGTGTGTGTGTGTGTGTGTTGTATGTTTGTGCGTGTGTGTGTGTATGTGAGTGCGTCTACAACATATATTTTTGGGTTTTAAATGCGAAGCATGAGGGATGCGTAAAATGAATGAGAAACTGAGTTGGATATTATATACTGATTTCCATTGTTTCTTCCAATATTTCAAAAAAATTACATGTTCAATACGCAAGGATTTTTGTAAGACTGACTGGCTATGGTCATGATAATTATATGGGGTCTGTATCCGCACTGGACGTGGGTTTTAATTATCCAAGGTCTTGGTATAAAAGAGACAATTCTGACATGCTAATTAGAATAATTTCACCCTTTCTAAATATGTATATTTACCAATTTCTTTGATTGAGTAGAATATGGCACATGGCCAAATACTTTAGTGGAATTTAACAAGATTAAATTCTGAGTTTTCTTCTCCTAGACTGGTTACCGTACCAAGGTATGAGCGTACACTCACACCTACACATATAAATACAGTGAGTGTGTTTGTCAGAGAGAGAGACAGACAAGCAGAAAGACAAGAGAGAGAGAGAGAGAGGAGAGAGAGACTGACGGACAGACAGAGACAAAGTGACAGAGATAGAGAGAGAGAGACAGAGGCATGGAGAAATACAGACAGACAGAGAGAGAGAGAGAGAGAGAGAGAGAGAGAAGAGAGAGAGAGAGAGAGCGAGGAGTGAGAGAGAGAAACAAAGATAGAGAGACAGAGACAGAGACCAGAAATGAGAGAGACTGATATACAGAGATAAAGACATAGATAAACGGGTAAAGAGGGTGAGACAAAGAGAGAGAGAGAGAGAGAGAGAGAGAGAGATAAAGAGGCAGATACAGAGACACTGACAGGGGAAGATACAGGGACAGAGACAGAAAAATAGAGGGAGGAGAAAGAGTTAGAGAGAGAGAAGAGAGAGAGAGAGAGAGAAAGAGAGAGAGAGAGAGAGAGAGAGTGAGAGAGACAGACAGATACGGAGGAAAAAGGAAATGGAAAAAGTAAAATTAGGAACAAGAGAGAAAGAAAGAAAGTAATGGAAAAGTAAAAGAATATAATATAATATATATATATATATATATATATAGAGAGAGAGAGAGAGAGAGAGAGAGAAACAAACGGACATACAGACAGACAGAGATAAACAGATACAATATGATACCATAGATAGATATAGATAGATAGATAGATAGATATAATTTGAAAAGATCGAGATAGATAGATTGATTGATAGACAGAGAGATAGATAGATCGAATAGGAAAAGACCGAGATTGATGAATAGATAGATAGATCAGCAGACTGATATATATATATATATATATATAGAGAGAGAGAGAGAGACAGAGAGAGACAGAGAGACAGAGAGAGTGAAATGGACTAAAAAAGATTGGTACTTGCTTTTAAAATAATTGTTTCATATTGAGTACGCAGACTTTTTCTCTATTTTGTCCAGCATTTTCCAGCAGAATCCATCACCTAAGTAATTGACTTGCAAATTTCGAACCAGACATGAAAAATAGCGAAGACGCGTGATTTTTCTTCATACAACATTAATCTTTCAAGCGGAAAAAAAATGGCGATTCTCTCTAAATTCATCCGAAATCATTTTGAAAAAAATAAAAATCAGCAGAAATATTTCTGTTTTTTCTTTTGTCATTTTCCTTGGCTCATTCGAAATTACACATAATTTTAAGCAATTTTTTTTCAAAGTACTTCACCATAATTTCTAAAAAACGAGTCATTTTCAACATTCGGTACATTTTTTCCACTGTAATCGCTTCATCATTCATTGATGCGTCAAATTTAGCGTCGCGGCCGAAATATTCTCCGGCCTATTTCAGATCTAAGTTCATCAATCTCACCTTGTTATATAGCCATTCTTATATCGGACGCATCTTACTTATAGTATAGTGTATACCTCCACAGTGATGCTGATAGGTACGCATCCTGCGTCACTGACGCAGAAAAATCTAAAAGGACGCAGAAAAATCTAAAAGGACGCAGAAAAATAGTATCCATGCGTCCCAGTTTGTTTTTTTTCTTCCCTCGCAATTTCCAGCTAACTGTAAATACATTTCAATGTTTTCTTGGAAACGAATTACAAGGTATGGTGTTCAAGGTAGAGGTTAGACGGCTTTTGCTGTTCATAGATTAAAAAAACCTTAGTTGGGACCATCAAATTTCCCGAGGACTTATTCAAATCAATTACATGCTTCCGGGTACGCACTAGATTAAAAACCTATCAGCATAACTGCCTGCATACCCGTGGTTGTATACAGATACACTTATCTGGGATACTTAGATTTTGTTTCTTGTTCTATTCTTCTCATTACTTATCTTCATAAAAAGAATAAATACAAATACAGTGGCACTTTGACTTACGAGTTTTCATAAGTTACAAGTTCTCACTCGGTTGATTTTTTTGCTTTGAGTGTTGTGCTCAAATTTGAGATACGTGTAGCATTCAGATACACTTATGATAATAATATAATTAAATTTTTTTAAAATGCAATATGAGTCAAGGTAAAAAATCATACATAAGTAAAAAGGTAGATATTCTAGGTAAAACAATAAATAGTAGGTTTATAAGTTCCCAAAATTCACACAGAATTATCCAACTGGACACGTAGCGTAGTGAATAAAGGCGTTAATTTAAGACAGTTATAAATGACAGTTATCTCTAGGCTGCAGGTTCAATCCTGGTCAAGGGCTCCAGTAACATAGAATAATAATTAACACAACTTAATACCCCCGTGGATTGAATAAAGTGTTGGGCTCAGTGATGGTTCCCGATTACAAGAAGGTTGCAGAATTCAAGAAGGCTCACGAGTCTAACAAAATACATGAAGAAGGCCGGAGGGCACATCGGCCGAATCGTTGTACAGATGACAATGAAGATGATAATAGGTTCCCTAAAACATTTGAGAATCCCAATTTATTACGCTAAGAAAAACGATGAAGATTCAATTTATTACATTCTATTCCTTATTTATTTCCAACCAGAAAACGCTTTTGAGATTTGTAAATTTCGTTTGTGACGGAATCAATTTCAAATGTTTCTCTCCTATTATTCGTTATTTTTAAGAATCAACTTATTCTGCCCTGAAGATGACTCTTGTTTGCATACCTGATATTTTGTTTTTATCAATAAATAGAAAATATATTTTAAAGAGAATACTGTATGTATAAACGAAATTTCATCGAAATACGTGTTGACAGATAACAACAACAATATATATATATATATATATATATATATATATATATATATATATATATATCGTTATTTTTAAGAATAGGTTCCCTAAAACATTTGAGAATCCCAATTTATTACGCTAAGAAAAACGATGAAGATTAAATCTATTACATTATATTCCTTATTTATTTCCATTTATTTAATATATATATTATATATATATATATATATATATATATATATATAGAGAGAGAGAGAGAGAGAGAGAGAGAGTGAGAGAGAGAGAGAGAGAAACGGCATATATATGGACTCGTCGCCCCGAGTTCAAATCCTGGACGTGTTAATTGCATTTCACTTAGCGCTAATACCCTTGGGAAAGGTATGAATCCTACTCTCCCTCCAGCTATGGATAAATAATAGGGCAGACTGGGCTCTTTACCCTTGGTTAGGCAACTTGTCTAGGAGAAGGAAAACTCTGAATTCAAACCTGTTAAACTCCGCTTAAAAAATTGACCTTGTGTCACATCCTGCTCGTGCGGAGGGGTTGGTAAAAAAATATATATATATATATAAAATACTGAGCATTGTTATGGGGCCATGTATATGTGTGTGTAGAAATATATATATATATATATATATATATATATATAATATATTGTTTAGGACAGGTATAATCACCAACACTGGTAACTTCTCTTGACAGTTCTTTGAGTCACTTCTTCAATACAGATTTCACTTCCTCGGTCCCATGAAAGAGGGTGTGAGAGGCAAACATCATTTCTGTGACGAGGAAGTGAAATCTGTAGTGAAGAAATGACTCAAAGAACAATTTTACTGGGCAGGGATACATGCTCCCATTCGTAGGTGAAACATTGCTATTGAGAGAAACGGCAACTATGTGGAGAAGTAGGGATGTGATCCACAGAGGACCAGCTTCATTTTTATGCAGGATACATGCTCCTGTGTTGGTAATTATACCAGTCCCAAACAGAATGGTATTAATTTTGACTCACCCTCGTATATATATGCAAATATATATACACACATGAATATATATATATATATATATATATATATATATATATATATATATATATATATATATATTATGGACTGTCTCGTCGATTTTCGACGCATGAGGGTTGACACACACAATGAACACCCACACAGTGATTTGTTTATAGCGGTGAAGGCTTGTGTTGGACAATCCACACTTTTTGGCACAGTCGATAGGAATGAATTGGTGCATCAAGGGTTGCCACAAACCCAATCAACGACCGACCTCAGGAATTTTGAATTCAGAGTTATCCCTCTCCTAGTCTGGTTACCTACCCAAGGCTGAAGGGCCCAGTCTGCCCTACTATTTAACCCATAGCTGGAGGGAGAATATATGGATTCATACCTTTCCCAAGGGTATTAGCGCTAAGTGAAATGCCAACAGCTTCGTCTAGGAATTGAACTCGAATCGACGAGTCCATTTTCCACGACTCTAACCACTATATATATATATATATAATATATATAATATATATATATATATATACTAGCAAATATATGCACCCTCCGGGTGCAAGTATTTAAGTTTTAATGTAATAAAATATTGTATTAAATTAGAAAGGCTAATGAAACTAAATAAGAATACAGATAAAAAGATTTGAAACAGAGGGAGTATAATAACAGATTTGAAACAGAGGGATTATAATAAAAAATGGAACAACTGAAACTTACTCTTCCATCACTCTCGTCTTTCATTGTTATTTTTTCTAATTTAAGTATTTAGTTATAAGAGGAAGTAAAGAATAAAATGACAGTTATTTTATCTTGTTAATGGATTTCATTTAAGATTCATTGAAGAGATTTTTGCTTATTATCATTAAAATAAAACCAAACAGTTAGAAATCAATAATACTAAGCACATATTTATTAAATTCGATTTTTTAAATATTAATATACAAATTAGCCTTCCCGTTCACCCTGTAAACCGCTATTTTGTTGTATATATAAATATAATTGCATGTTATCAGTACGTAGACATAGTTAACAGTATTAATAATGTAAGACAATTTTATTAATAATTGAGATTTAGATAAAAATAAAATCATGGAGAATGTGATGTAAATAACTAAGGGAATTGTGACTTGAGTAGGAATATAGTTTCGATTACAGACAGAAAAACACACAATCTCCATTATAATAATATATATATATATATATATATATATAATATATATATATAAAATTCCTCTTTTATATACGTATTTGTATATGTAATTATGACATGTTCGTGTCTTAGGGAAGAAGACATTCTAATGGAATATCCAATATCTTTTTCCCCCGAATAACAAAGTTATGGCGATGTTGTAACGAGGGAGTCTAGTTGACTCATCGTCCACAGGGGGCAACTCATCTCATCGAATTCATGACAAGACGCAGTTAATATTGATAGTTGTTATTGGCCGCCATGACAGATGGTCGGCTGTAATACTGTGATTACTAAACTCAATTTGGCGTACATGTTAAAATCTATCTATCTATCTTTCTATCTATCTATTCAATAAATTATTTCCAACATTCGTTTAGTATTTAGCTATCATTAAATTTGTTCGTCTTCACTACGTATAAATCAATAAACATATAACTCTATATAAATCTTGGGAAAATTTCAATCCTTTCTAACTGACTTGGTGTTATAATCTATCTATCTATCTATCTATCTATCTATCTATCTATCTATCTATCTATTTCAGTTTGCTCATATCTACCTATCGATCTATTTATCAATATGATTATTTATCTATCACCTTATTCACATCTATCTATCGAAATCTATTCACAGCTATCTATCAATCTCTCTCCCCCCCTCTCTCTCTCTCTCTCTCTCTCTCTCTCTATCTACTTATCTATCTATCTCGCTCTCTCCCCCCCTCTCTCTCTCTCTATATATATATATATATATATATATATATATATCAGTCTGTTCCTATCTATCTATCTCATTCTGTTCATATCTATCCATCTACCCCAATATGTTCATATCTATCTATCTATCAATCTATCTATATCTATATATATCTATATATATATATATTAAGAAATTTGAAAAAACAAGTGTTGCAAAAATAGGATGAATTTATTTATCGATGCTTAAACGTTTCGGTTTCTTTAAACCTTCATCAGGATGTATTATGCAGTGAAGAAATTGATGGATGCTTTATAGATGACAGGAGATATATATATATATATATATATATATATATATATAGAGAGAGAGAGAGAGAGAGAGAGAGAGAGAGAGAGAGAGAGAGAGAGAGAGACAGACAGAGTTGGTGATTGGTACGCGTCCTGTGTCACTGACGCATAAAAATCTCAAAGGACGCAGAAAAATCGCATCCCTGCGTACCGTTTTTTTTTTCTTTCTCTAACAATTCCAGCTTAATGTAAAAACATTTTAATATTTTCTTGGAAATGATTCACACTGTATGGGGAACCGGCTTTAGTTGTTCATCTGCAATTTATTAAGAAACTTCAGTTTGGTCCCATCAAATTTCCCGGGAACTCATTCAAATCAAATCCATGCGTCCCAGGACGCACTAGATTAAATCTTCATCAGCATCACTGTATATATATATATATATATATATATATATATATATATATATTATCCTTAATGCTTCACACTAAAGCCCAAACAAAATATATATATCCCAAACAGACGGATATATATACATACATACACACACACACACACACACACACACACACACACATATATATATATATATATATATATATATATATATATATTTGGAGGATATGTGTTTAATTGAAGACATACCTAATTTTGAAAATTAATTAGTTAATAATTAATGAATTTAGGTGGGCATATATGTTCAAATATAAGGCTAAACAAATCGAGAAAATTTCAATCCCTGTATGTACATTTTGACCTATACAGGGATTGACATTTTCTCGATTTGTTTATGTTTAGCCAAGAACGTTGTGTTTATACACAATAAAGATGAGGACAACAGTCCGAAATATTATAATTATTCATCTCAAGTCTCATCTCATAAATACACATAGTTTACGTATATAAATTAAGGTAATTAAGATAATAAATTAAAAAAACACCTAAAATAGCGCCCGCGTTTACGGTGTATCTATCTATCTATCTATCTATCTATCTATATATATATATATATATATATATATATATATATATATATATCTGAGAGTGAGTAAATAAACAATGTGTTTATTTGATATGGCTTTTTTAGCCGACAATTTTTGGAGGATATGTGCTTAATTGAAGTCATACCTACTTTTGAAAATTAATTAGTTAATAATTAATGAATTTTAGGCGGGCATATATGTTCAAATGTAAGGCTAAACAAATCGAGGTCGAAATGTACATTCAGGGATTTAAATTTTCTCGATTTGTTTAGCCTTACATTTGAACATATATGCCCGCCTAAAATTCATTAATTATTAACTAATTAATTTTCAAAATTAGGTATGACTTCAATTAAGCACATATCCTCCAAAAGGACAGTTGTGTGCATTTATGTATGTGCAGAGGAAACTAAGAAAGAAAACGATTAATGACAAAGTGAATATATATACACATTCACTATCAACAGCTTGCTTTGTGTGAAAAAATATGAAGATTTTGTTTATATTCATGAAGATGTTTAAAAAGTAAAATTTGAATAGTAAGATAAAGGAAAGACATTTGCTGCGTTCTTAGCTAAAACATAAACAAATCAATTATGGAATACCAAAAGAATCAATGAATCAGCGAGACTAATTCTTTTTAATCTCCCTTCACTCAGGCGAGGCCGGGTAGCTGCTTCTCGTACACAATAAAGATGAAGACAAAAATCAGAAATACCATAATTATTCATACCAAGCCTCATCTCATAAATACAGATAAAAATATATTTGAATTGTTTTTAGTAGCTTTGTTACTAAAGTCCCACTGCCAGTCATATCGTGAATCTCAGTACTTTGACAAATCACTTAAAGTCTATTGAAATTCCTAATATAACTCCCACGACCGATTCTCCAAATAAAAACCACCCGATGAGTGTCATTGGTAAGGTCAATTCGACCCTCAGCAAGTCAATAGGAGTGTCGATTTGATGATGACACTAAATCAATGCTTCTTTCGACATTGAACGACTGAATGTCATTTTGAAAAGATGACTTTGACATAATCAATATTTATCTAAAGTAGATTTGTTTCTTTCTTTACTTTAAATGGGATTTTAATGTTTATTCTGTTTGGTTTGGTTTATTTAATGTCATATCAACCCTGTGGGTTATTTAATGCTAGAACTGTCATATATATATATATATATATATTATATATTATATATAATATATATGCATAATATAATATAATAAGATAAATATATAAAGGTTTTATATTAGGTGACAAAGGAACATTCACAACCATATTGGTTTCATGCGATGCAATCATCAGGTGAAGATGTTTCAAATGTCAATTGAAATTTGAAACATCTTCACCTGATAATTGCATCGCATGAAACCAATATGGTTGCGAATGTTCCTTTGTCACCTAATACATAGAGATATGTAAAACCTTCATATATTTATCTTAATATTCAATTGTTGTTCTGTTCCTGGTTTGATCAATTCCGATATTTCGGGTGAACATTCACCCTTTTTCAAGATATATGACATGAGACGATCTGGAGAAAAATGAAATGCTCAATATGAGAGCAAAAAAATAAATGAATATATATATATATATATATATATATATATATATATATATATATATATATATATAGTAGATAGATAGATTTATTTCCGTTAAATGGATAAAATCATAGAATTTATTACAGGAGTAAAAAATAAATGAATAAATAAATAAATAAAACTATTTGAAATAGAAACTTAGTCCTGTCCTCCTCAAACGAAATGCTGCGTGCATCTATTAATTATCAATTAAATAATTTTGAATATTTCATACATCAATTTTCCACAAAATCGTTAGTATTTATTTATTTGTAGACTTTTTAGTTAACTTTTTTATTACTGTAGAAAGGATGAGAGTAAAAAAAATAATTGTTAAAACTGATGACAGGGCTGTACTTTATTCTTATGTGTTGACGATTTTCGGTATTGTGACGTAAGCAGTGACTATCACCCTGGTCTAGCGCTATCGAAAAGGGCAGATACTCCCTCGATGTTCAGCTGAAACCGACAATGGGCCACTCTGCCAACTTTACATTTTACTTAGGTAATGGCACATCAGTCGCCAGGGGTTATTTAATGCCAAAACTCTTAGAGTGTGAGTTAAATCGAAATATTGTTCAATATTAGCTACGAATATTATATAAAATATTTTCACTTTAACAGCATATTGTGTTGTTTTCATATCCTTTCATCTATACTCATATATATATTTATATATATATATGTGTGTGTGTGTGTGTGTGTGTGTGTGTGTGTGTGCGTGTGTGTGTGTGAAAAACGCCTTAAATACCGGGGGTATCGGGATTATGGACCATTTCCACTTGTGGGTATCTGAGGCCCACCGAGTTTCTTCAGACCACTTCTTTATTCCAACTGGCAAATAGTCAAATGTAAATGTAAGCTGAATTTGACTATTTGCCAGTTTGAATAAAGAAGTGGTCTGAAGAAACTCGGTGGGTCTCAGATAACCACAAGTGGAAATGGTCCATAATCACGATACCCCCGGTATTTAAGGCCTTTTTATTCACAAATTACTTTGCTCTGTTTATTAAAATTAAACATTGAGCTCTCAAACGTGACCTGAACTCCGCAGCAACCAACTGTTGGAGAAAAGGCCGAGCTTAGAATCATCCTAGTACCAAGAAACTTGGTACCCCACCAAAGTATATATATATATATATATATATATATATATATATATATATATATATATATATATACTTTAAAATATATATATTTTTATTTCAATTTAAAAAATTTTAAATATATATTTTTTTTTTAAATTTAAAATATATATATTATTTTTAAAATATATATATATATATATATATATATATATATATATATATGTCTTTTAAAAAATCTCCGTTTTTCTCCAACGAATTTTTTCATTCAAAATAAAATTTCACTCTGATGAAGGTCGAATTTTCTCTCTGTACGAAATATTTTTACATTTTTCTATTATTATTTCATTTCATTTGTTTATTTAATAATAATAATAGTTCGAACCGTGTACACAAAGATAAACTGACCGAAACACATGTGTAAATGATATTGATTAAATTCATCTTTTATTATCCATACTGTACTTTCATTTCTTTATTCATTCTTCCTCATATATATATATATATATATATATATATATATATATATATATATATATATATATATATATATATAAGAAAAAGTGAATGGAAGTTCAAAAAACAAACACTGTCGGATTGACAGTGTTTGTTTTTTCTAAAAATATTTATTTCATATATATATATATATATATATATATATATATATAGAGAGAGAGAGAGAGAGAGAGAGAGATAGAGATAGAGAGAGAGAGAGAGAGAGAGAGAGAGAGAGAGAGATTTCTCTCAAGAAGGATAAGATGTCATCCATATTATTATTCCCTCATATCCCTCATCTTATTTGCTTTGAATTATTTCTTTCTTAAAGGAGCGAAATCTCTCTGTATTTATTTGTTAATCGTTATGTGTATGTGTCGGTGCGTGTGTAGATTTTGGCAGTGGGGAGGAGGAGGAGATGTGGAGTTATTTCAAATCTGAGAGCGGCGGTTAACTCAGGCGTAACTTAATCAATTCTCAGACAAGACGTTCGTTTTTCTCAACGGATCATCAGTTGTCATTTAATTAAGCACAATTGCATGTAAAAGTATTTATAGGATGTAGAATGTTTGATAGATTACAACCCTCTCCCCGAATCTGACTATCTAGAGACCCGTCTGTCTAGTTATCGATCTCACTCACTTACTCACACAATCATATCTTTATATCTGTATATTAACACTGGTGTTCCTTAATCTTCCGACCGTTATCATCATGTAACACGCTCTGGTTAAAAATTCACTTGGTCCCATGGGGTGGGGTTCTTATCCCTCTACAGTTACGATTTTTGTGGCCATTTTAAGCTGCAAGTGGGAGGACTTTACAGTAGATATCCCTTGTGTTAAGCAGAGGCTGAACCTTATTGAAGAATAGTTTGGTTGTTCCTCGGTGTCCTTAGTGTTGGGTAGAATCCTTTGCTTGTTCCTTGGTGTCCCTTAGTGTTGGGTATGATCCTTTGGTTGTTCCTCGGTGTCCCCTAATGTTGGGTAGAATCCTTTGCTTGTTCCTTGGTGTCCTTTAGTGTTGGATAGAATCCTTTGCTTGTTCCTCGATGTCCCTTTGTGTTGGGTAGGATCCTTTGGTTGTTCCTCGGTGTCTTTTAGTGTTGGGTAGAATCATTTGGTTGTTCCTTGGTGTTCCTTTGTGTTGGATAGAATTCATTGGTTGTTCTTTAGTGTCCCTTAGAGTTGGGCATGATCCTTTGGTTGTTCCTTGGTGTCTCTTAGTGTTGGGTAGAATCCTTTGGTTGTTCCTCCGTGTTCCTTAGTGTTGGGTAGAATCCTTTGATCGTTCCTCGGTATCCTTTAGTGTTGGGTAGAATCCTTTGGTTGTTCCTCGGTGTTCCTTAGTGTTGGGTAGAATCCTTTGGTTCAGCAGCGTCCCTGGTTTAGGTTCGTTCGTACGAGACGAATATGTTCAAATGAACGGCTTTCAAGATCGGTGATTAAATAGGTAACTAACCACATATTCGAGCTGTTGATTGGCTGGCTTTAAACCACGCGCCCACACAGGGTCTATAAGTTAACGTGTTGGACTTCAGCACACCTTATATCACCCAAAATAGGGCACCTTGTGTAGTGTAATGGTTAGCAAGTTAGATTAGCAGACCATTGTTAGTGATTTCGACTTTCAATGGGCACCCCATTCTATTGGCCTTGTACCACATCTAAGCTAAGCTTAGTGAATAGGGTACCTTACGTGGTGTAATGGTTAGCAAGTTGGATTCGCAAACCATTGGTAATCAGTTTGATTCTCATTGGATGCCCCATATTTCTGGCCTTGTGCCACATCTAAACTAAGCTTAGTAAATAACTATATAACCCCAAATATTCCAACATGCAGAGGTGCAGTCAGAGTATTCTAAAGTCCCTGCCGACAGGGCTATTGAGTTTGAAAAAATACCCAGCAAGAATGAATTAAACAAAACGTCTTCGGCATAAAATAACCAACAAGAGTTGACATGCCGTAAAAATCCAACCAACCACCCAACGTATGTGTATTTGAGCTTATTTATCTGTTATTCAATAGAATAACCCAACAAGGGTTGACATGCCATAAAAATCCAACCAACCAACCAACCAGCCAACCAACCTGTGTGTATTTGGGCTTATCTATCTGTGTTATACAATAAAATAACCCAACAAGGGTTGACATGCCGTAAAACCCAACCAACTAGCCAACCAGCCAGCCTGTGTTTATTTGGGCCTATGTATCTGTGTTATTCAATAGAATAACCCAACTAGGGTTGACATGCCATAAAAATCCAACCAACCAACCAGCCAACCATCCTGTGTGTATTTGGGCTTATCTATCTGTGTTATTCAATAAAATAACCCAACAAGGGTTGACATGCCGTAAAAATCCAACAAACCAGTCAACCAACCAATCTATGTGTATTTGGGCTTATCTATCTGTGTTATTCAATAAAATAACCCAACAAGGGTTGACATGCCGTAAAAACCCAACCCATCCAACCTATGTGTATTTGGGCTTATCTATCTGTGTTATTCATTCTGTACGTGTGTAGCGAGGTGTTTCCACAAGATACCCCCCCCCGCCGTGTCTGTGTGTCTGTATTGATAAAGCCGTTGGACGACTCGTTAATCAATCAATCACACAAAATGTCGACCTCCTCCATTCTAATTCACTTCATATCTTTAAAATCAATAACTGTCGCTTTCAATCAATTTATCATTTCGAGTCCATTATCAACCTTCTCAGCCATACTTTATTCGTCTAGCTTCCAAGCGATTATTATAAGTTCATATCATTCTGGCTATCTCATTTCTCTCTCTCTCTCTCTCTCTCTCTCTCTCTCTCTCTCTCTCTCTCTCTCTCTCTCTCTCTTATCTCTCTCTCATCTCTCTCTCTCATCTCTCTCTCCCCTCTTCTCTCTCTCTCTTCATCTGGCTATCTCATTTCTCTCTCTCTCTTTCTATCTCATCTCTCTCTCTCATTTCTCTCTCTCTCTCTCTCTCTCTCTCTCTCTCTCATCTCTCTCATCTCTCTCTCTTCTCTCTCTCTCATTTCTCTCTCTCTCATCTTCTCTCATTTCTCTCTCATTTCTCTCTCTCTCATCTCTCTCTCATTTTTTCTCTCTCTCATTTCTCTCTCTCTCTCTCATCTCTCTCTCATTCTCTCTCTCTTCTCTCTCATTTCTCTCTATCATTCTCTCTCTCTCATTTCTCTCTCATCTCTCTCATCTCTCTCTCTCTCTCATTTCTCTCTCTCTCTCTCTCATCTCTCATCTCTCTCTCATCTTCTCTCTCATTTCTCTCTCTCTCTTCTCTCTCTCTCTCATCTCTCCCTCTCTCATTTTTCTCCTCTCTCTCTTTCTTTCTCTCTCTCTCATTTCTCTCTCTCACCTCTCTCTCTCTCTTCTCTCTCTCTCTCTCTCTCTCTCTCTCTCTCTCTCTCTCTGGTGCAATGAAGAGGAATCAGTTTGTATCATAACGAGTATGTCCATCCTTTCTCTATGGTTGATAGAGACAGGAATACATTCATCTCATTCTTTCTCATTCCTCACTCTCTCTCTGTATGGGTGATAGGCAGAGGAATAACTTCTAACTCATTCCCCTCTTTATGGGTGAGAGTGGGAGGAATAATATCATACTATATTTCCTTCCTCTCTCTG
>CM042157.1:95563101-95568101 GCA_023376005.1 Doryteuthis pealeii | reverse complement strand
GCCTTCAAATTATTATATAATATAATAATAATATATATATATATATATATATATAATATATAATCATCGTGTCGCGCAATTAGCACGGATATCCATGACAATCTCTCGCCAACGTTCCCTATCATTCATTGCACCCGTGAGGTCCTCTGCGAGCAACCAGCATCCTCGCATATATGGTCAATGTAGGTCCTTGCCGAGTGTAAATAATGTCAACAGTCGTGAAACGTGTATTATGAACATAATGTTTAACATGGGCTTAATAAAGACGTGTGAAAAATCTTTAAATCTTTAAACAACAACGAACATAGAGATGAAAGAAACCAAGAAGTCCCCAGAAAGAAGACCTGAGAAACAGTGAAGTTTAGTCCGATGCCCGGATAGACTACATAGTCCTAACCAGCATAAAAAAGGCCACATAGTAGGTAGAATTAACTGGCAGAGAAGATAGAATAAGCTAGAGATCAAGAATAGCACTCAAATGGAAGAACTCCATGCAACCTTCCCTATCATTCATCGACTCTGGGAGTTCCCCGCGCAGCAGCCAGCCATCCTTAATAGTTGGTCAATGTAGGTCCCTGAACTGGGCGGCCCACATTAGCGTGTATTGCTGGCTTCCACTACGAAATCTGTCCTGTTTCTCCACAATGTCCTGCATGCCTAGCCCGAACTCGTATGGTTTGTGAGATAGGTGGCCAATATACTTATTCGGACCGCTCGTCAGCATTCTGTGCAGCTCCATCTAGAGGTCCAGTACAGCCATACAGCACACCGACACAACCACAGCCTGGAAGAGTGTTTTAATTTTCAATAATTAGAACAATTAAAACGTCTAAAAAATATCCAAATTTTTTTTTTTACTAATAACAACAACGGCCCATAGAGATGAAGAAAGCCCAAGAAGTCCCATATACCCAGATAGACGATAAACAAACTTACCAGCTTAGAAGAGGCCACATAATAGGGTAGAAGAACTGACAGAGAAGACAGAATACGATAACTACAATATGATAAGAAGAAGTAAACAGCTATACAACAAAAGCCCTCAATGGTAAAAAATCTATGCTACAGATTACAAGAGGTTCGTGTTTTAACTTAATTTATCCAATATAATTACGCTAATTAAGAAAACAGAATAAGCGTCTGAAAAACTATCCCAGTTATGTGAATCATAAATTGTGATACCTGTAAGAGTTCCGGAATAACCGATATTTTAGATGACTGGTACAGAGACGTTAGTTTAGTTATCAGATTCGATCTGGCTTTGACGTAATCAAACTCATCCGCGCGAATGGGCTAGATAAGTAATAAAACTTAATCAAGAAACTTAAGTCTTGTTGTTATTAGATATTTAAAAAAAACAATGCCTAGCCCAAAGAAGCCCACTAGAAGAACTTGAAGAACAGAAGAATTAGCAGAGAAGAAAATCAGCCCTTAAATAGAAGTCAACTCAACTAGACAACAAGATGTCGATCAAGAAGAAGAAAGAAGAAGAAGAAGAATGAGAAGAAAGAAGAGAAGAAGAATGAGAATATAAATAATAATATAATAATAATAATAATAATAATAAGAAGAAGAGAAGAAGAAGAAGAATGAGAATATAATAATAATAATAATAATAATAAGAAGAAGAAGAAGAAGAAGAAGAAGAAGAAGAGAATATATAATAATAATAATAATAATAATAATAAATAATAAGAAAAGAAGAATAAGAAGAAGAAGAAGAAGAAGAAGAAGAAGAATGAGAATAATAATAATAATAATAATAATAATAATAATAATAAGAATAATAATAGAAGAAGAAGAAGAAGAAGAAGAAGAAGAAGAAGAAGAAGAAGAAGAATGAGAATAATAATAATAATAATAATAATAATAATAATAATAAGAATGAAGAATAATAATAATAATATGAAGAAGAAGAAGAAGAAGAAGAAGAAGAATGAGAATAATAATAATAATAATAATAATAAGAAGAAGAAGAAGAAGAAGAAGAAGAAGAAGAAGAAAGAAGAAGAAGAATGAGAATAATAATAATAATAATAATAATAATAATAATAATAAGAAGAAGAAGAAGAAGAAGAAGAAGAAGATAAAAATAATAATAATAAGAAGAAGAAGAATGAGAATAAGAATAAGAATAAGAATAAGAATAAGAATAGAATAAGAAGAATAATAATAAGAATAATAATAAGAAGAGAATGAGATAATAATAATAATAATAATAATAATAATAATAATAATAATAATAAATAAGAAGAAGAAGAAGAAGAATAAGAATAATAAGAGAAGAAGAAGAAGAAGAAGAAGAATAATAATAATAATAATAATAATAATAAGAAGAAGAAGAAGAAGAAGAAGAAGAAGAAGAAGAAGAGAATAATAATAATAATAATAAATAATAATAATATAATAATAATATAAAAGAAGAAAAAGAAGAAGAAGAAGAAGTAAAGTAAAGAGTTATAAGCACTCAGTGGTAAAAAAGACGCTGCTGATATGAAGAAGTTCGTGTTTTACTTTTCAATAAAGTTGATTGTAAATAATTTCAACAGCCGTGAAACGTGTATTATGAACGGCAACGAAGCTTTTGCGCCAGTCTCGTATTCATCGGGGAGCGCAGAGTATTTCGAATTAATCAAGAGAATTATGTCGTTTCGGTTGAGTGCGTTTATATCGTTGGGCAAATTTAGTGGAAGATCGCTTGACACACAGGAGACCGTTCAACTGACTCGTATGTTAACTCGTACAAGCACTGAAATAGATCGAAAAAGAATTTATCTATCTATCGATCTCTGTTTATCTTGCTAGACAAATACAGATGCAGGCCACCAACGAAGAAAATAACAGAGAAGAAACGGCATATATATATATCCCAAAAATTGTCGGCTAAAAAAGCCATATCAAAACACATCGTTTGTGTATTTACTTCTCATACTGTCGTGTAGAAAAGTCACTATAAAAGGAATAAAAACCTACTTCTAAACAAAACGAAAAGAAAATCCGGTTGGTGTAGGGGTTACGGTCCTCGCCTGTCAGCTTGACAGCCAGGGTTCGAATCACGCACAAGGCGGTCTTCTTATCGATAGCTCTGCTGATGAGGCCTAATAGGCCGAAATGTACATACAGAGATTGATTTTTCTCGATTTGTTTAGCCTTACATTTGAATAGGTATTCCCGCCTAATTAATTAATTATTAATTAATTAACTTTCAAAATTAGGTACGACTTCAATTAAGCACATATTCTCCCAAATATATATATATATATATATATATATATATATATATATATATTACAATGGAGATTGTGTGGCAGTCTGTCAGTAACCAAAACTATATCAGTGCCCAAGTCACAATGCCCTTAGATTTTATTTTTATTTAAACATTCATTAAAACTTAAATTAGTAATAAAATCGTTTTACATTATGAATACTGTCGGCCTTATCTCCATACTAATAACATGAAAGTGTATTCATATATACAATAAAATAGCGGTTTATAGTGTTAATGGGGTGGCTAGTATATAGCACCTAGTTAGCGGCTGATGAGGTATGGGTATCGCATGTGGTATTTATTACACGTTGTATGATTAAAAATGTGTGAGAGCAGAATTCTTGGTTATATTGTACAATACAATTAAAAGGAGATTGTTACCATTGGTTTCAAAGCAGCATACTAGGCACTTATCATCAGCATCAGTGAAAAATAAGCGCGTGTCTTGATAAGTGGCAAGTACGCTGCTTTGAAACAATGGTAACAATCACCTTTTAATTGTATTGCACACTCTCTCTGTAGAGGACTTTCACTGAATGGCCGTTGCTAACGCTGAAAATGCGAGGCTCTCTTAAACCCTGATTGAGCTCTCTAGTAGCCATTGCATATGTATGTATTTATCAGTAAAAAAATCCTTTCCGGCTAGTGGATGCGCCAGTAGCCCGGTGGTTAGCTCTTGACTGATGAAAAATCGGTCGAGTATCGATAACAGTTTGAAGCAGCTAACTGCTTCTAGCCGCATTGAAGAGACGTGTTACTACTAAACAGGACTGTGTGTGAATGACATATATTATATATATATATATATATATATATATATATAATATATATAATAAAGATAAGCCTAATGAGTCAGATAAACGTACTAAAAGTTTCGCTTAGTGCTCTTCAGGGCTAAGATCCGAATATATGTATATTACCTTACACACACACACACATATATATATATATACATACATATATATATGTGTGTGTGTGTGTGTGAGAGAGAGAGAGAGACAGAGAGAGAGAGAGAGAGAGAGAGACCAAATGACTGGTAAGTAAGGGATGATTCTATTTGGGATCTTTGAGATCTCACAGTACAATCATACTGTCTGCTCTTGAAGGTGCAAACATATATACTCATACAAGGATTTTTATAAATTCCTATATTAGTATTAATGATATGATATGGTGCGCTACATTCATAAGTAAATTCTGTATTCAAACCTCTTAACTGGAGAACGTCACTTATGAGTTTATCCCTGCTTCTCCAGCAGGGCCCAGCATGCTTTGTTCATCTCCCACGGATGATCTGTGTGATAGGAGGCAAGTGGCCATACAACTGCTTTCTTGTAAGGTGTTGTTTCCACGATTTGTTTAAGATCGCGCGCAGTATTCTTGTGCAGCTCTCATCTAGCTTATTATCAAGGCACCTCGTTAGGGTCCAAGTGGTGCAGCCATATAGTAGCACTGATACAACTATGGCTTGGACGAATCGTCACTTCTCAACTTGTCATTGAAATCTGATTTCCATATGACTGATAATCTGTCGAACGCAGACCATGTCTTCGCTATAAGTGTATTAACATCGTTTTCTGTGGATGAGATACTACTACCTAGGTACGTGTTAAAAGCTGAATCTCTGCTATATCGACAAATAGCAGCAATATTAAAGATGAATAATATTAGAGCAGTGTCGATAATGAACTTTTAAACTATGTAAAAATAAACAAAAAAAAAAAAAAAGAGA
>CM042157.1:95538101-95560601 GCA_023376005.1 Doryteuthis pealeii | reverse complement strand
TATGCATGCGTGACATGATGATGATGATGATGATGATATACATATATATATATATATATATATATATATATATATATATGGGAGATATGTGAGGAGGTTAATCCGACAGTAAGTATATATATATATATATATATAATCAATTTCCAATATTGGTTGATTCTTAATGATAATTTGCTGTCTAAGTTTGTGCTCACTGCAATCATTATAATTTCTCATTTGGGATAATTATCAAATGCTATCTATAGAGTATTTAAGCTGATTTATTTACCGATAAATTGTATATACACTGATAGAAAATAAATTTGCAATACCCTAAATATTAATTTTAACGGCATGTCAACTAGTCTAGGGTTATTTTATGAATAGAGGTTAGGGAATCTCATTCACTGTATGTTCATATTTTCTTTTTTGTGTAGTTTCTTAATCTTTTAGTACACGGTTAAATGATATCGTGTATTCCTATCTATTCAAATAAGCAATTGTGCTAAGTGAATATAAATGTTTTTGACTATTTATAAGTAAAGTGTAACTCTTTATCCTTGATAGAGCCTGTATATCTAAGTTCTTACAATTTAAGCAATCTATATATGTATAAGTATATATTAATATTGATAATATAGTGTGTTATATCTATAAGTAGAGTGTGCTTAATATTGTTAATAGAGCATGCGTATCTAAGTTATGGTAGTGTGGCCTTGAAGTCAAGGGCACTGGTAACTGACAGTTTTTTGGCGCCAATGCAATTTCACAAACCACACTTAGTAATATATATATATATATATATATATTATAATATATATATGCTGTGTGTGGTGTGTGTGTGTGTGTGTGGTTGTGTGTGTATGAAAGGTAAAAAATGGATATTGAATCCGACAATATGTGAGAAAGTTTTGTTAGAAAAAAACAACAAGATATTAAAAGTTTTCTGACAGATATCTGTTTCGACATTATGAATATGTCTTTATCAAAGCAACATTGTAAGCGGAAAAACGAAATGAATATATCAGTAATTATGAGGCACAGAACGCTCTCGATCAGTACCGGAATTTTTTTTTAAGTTTAAAAATACGTATTTATTGTTAAGAATAAAATAAACTTTATTTTTAAAAATTATAAGCATTTTTATCATAAAAAAGCTCAAAAGAGTTTGCAGTAAAAATGTATATGAATATCAAAAAGTTCAGGAAAATGTTCCGGTTACAAATGAAAGTTTAAAAAATGTAACAAGTCCAGCAACATGAATCGAGAGCGTTCTGTACCTCGTAATTAATGATATATTTATTTCATTTTTCCGCTTACAATGTTGCTTTGATAAAGCATAATGTCGAAACAGATTTCTGTCAGCAAAAATTTTAACATCTTGTTATTTTTTCTACAAAACTTTCTCACACACATATATATATATAGTGTGAGTGTAGATATGATATAGAGAAATACCATTAATGTATGAATATATCAATAATTTAAAAACAAATTTGAATTGAACCATATTTTAATCAATTCATATAACACTTTTTATTGGTGTGTGCTGATATAATCTTATTATAATGGAGATTCTGTGTTAGTGTGTAACTGAATCTATATTACTACTCAATTCACAATTCCATTAATTATTTACATCACATTCTCCGTTATATATAAACCCCAATTATTAATAAAATTATTTTACATTATTATAGCGAAGTCAAAATCTATGGCGCTTGGTAGCAGTTAACATCTTGCCTATGCGATTTCCAAACCAAAATTGGTTTTAAAACTCATAGGCGAGAAACCACTCGGAGAGTTTCAATATAAACTGAGCTGAAATGTGCTGTTTGATATATTGTGAATAATATCATTCCTAATGATATACAATAATTATGCAATGACAGCAAATAATAACATATAAGGAATGATCTAATTAACAATATATTTCATTATTAACAATATATTTTTTTTGTGTGCAGAACATTTCTATATTTTTTCTATTATTATTATTTCATTTCATTTGGTTATTTAGAAATAATAATAGTTTGAATAATGTACACATGGATAAACTCCTGACCGAAACACGTATAAGTTAAATTAATTAAAATATCCTATTTTATCCATTCTATACTGTCTTTCCTTTATTTCTCTTTTCAACATACCGTCGGATTTACTTCCATTTTCATTTTACGCACACACACACACACACACACCACAAATATATATATATATATATATATATAATATATATATATAATATATAATCATGCATATCTGTCTGTAGCCATAATATATGTGTTCACAACACACACACACACACACACACACATACATATTATATATATATGTGTGTGTAGCAGAGAGAGAGAGAGAGTGAAAAGATGAGGTGAGCGTTGTGCATGCGAGAGAGAGAGAGAGAGAGAGATTGTGGAGAGGGACAGAGAGAGAGAGGTGGAGAGAATGTGTGTGCGTAAGAGAGGAGAGAGAGAGAGTGAGAAAGAGAACGAGAGAGAATGAGGTGAAGAGACAGAGAGAGGCAGAGAGAATGTGAGTGTGAGTGAGTGTTGGGGAGGAGCGAGAGAGTGAGAGTGTGGAGAGAGAGAGAGAGAGAGAAGAGAGAGAGAGAGAGTGAGAGAAGAGATAGAGAGAGCAAGTGGGGGGGGAGAATTATAAAAATCAGAACAGAAAAGAAAAAAAGAAAAAGAGAAAAAAGAATAGGCAAATAAAAAAAACAAAAAAAAAGATGTGGTCAACAGAACAGAGTGGAAAAATATATACAAAAGGAAATAGAGAGGAGAGAGAGGAGAGAGAGAGAAGAAGAGAGAGAGGAGAGAGAGAGAGAGAGAGGCAGGGATCGTAGTGATAAAAAAAAGTGAGTTCACATCCATATAATAAAAGAAGACAATATTATCGTAAATAGAAAGAAGAAAAAAAATGTATAAAAAATAAACTCCTTGCGGAATATTTGTTCGAAAGAGGGAACAGTAATAACTGATTAATCGGGAAATGGCGAAATCTGAGTGACATTTTCATCGCCTAATATGGCACCGAAGGGAAAACGCAACTTAATAAAGTGCTGGCAAAAATCATAAACAAGACGAGCTCAAAATGAAACCAAACAAAATAAGGTAAGGAAATAAAAAAAAAATTACACACACTCATACATACATACATACTATATATATATATAATATATATAATATATATATTTATATATATATATATATATATATTGTGCGACTGGCAACTGAGTCGTTGTACACACATTGCAGCTGGAAGCCATACGTTTTGGAATTACGATGTTGCATGGGTGACTCTACCCGCTCAAGATGTAATTAGGTAACAGGGTACATGTATAAGGGAACACAAACATATATATATATATATATATATATATATATATACATATATATATATATGTTTGTCTGTGTGTGTGTGTGTGTGTTGGGAAATCACCAAAATTTATTGATAACAGAAAATTCACCGAGAAAAAGATTTTATACATGAACACGCATTTATATAATATATATATATATATATATATATATATATAGTATATATATATATATATATTATATATATAGTGCATAAATGAATTTGCCAATCTCTTCCCAAAATGAAATGACTTGACTCTTACCTCAAAAATATCGTGTAAAATATTAGGTAAAGACTGCAGTCAAACAGTATGCAAAGCATTCAGCTCCTACTGACTTAATAAAGATAAATATTCCTTCCTCGCATTAATATATATATATATATATATATATATATATATATATAATATATTATAAATATAATAACACAAACACGAATCAGCATGTAATTAATTTCAGCCATTCAAATGTATACATATATTTTTTCATTTATCTTTTCAACATATATAAATATATATATATATATATATAATATATATATATATATATATTATATATATATATATCTGTATATCTGTGTGTGTATGTCTGTGTGTGTCAGATTATTTCATATGAACGTGATACGCATTTGTCATTTTTGCGTAGACCACCTCTGCTACCCACCCCACCGAAAAAATTAGATTTGTATATATATATATATATATATATATATATATATATATAATATATATACCATCAGTTGAATAAATCCAACTTCAACAGAGGAAGGCCTGAGAGTAAGCGGCTGAAATACTGTAAATAAAAATAACGAACCACCGCGAAATATCCCTTCACACCAACCCCCAAACCCGACCCCACTTCATATTTCTGGAATATTGTCTTTGGATTAGAGACATCTTGCAGAAATTGTCTGGGAACATATATTATCATCTATATGTCTCTCTATCTCTCCAGAGATGTTAGAAGGGTATATATATATATAACTATAAATGGAAGCGTGAGGTGTAATGGTTAAAGTCTTTAACCTTGGTTAGGTAACCGTCTAGGAGAAAGAAAAACTCTGAATTTCAAACCTGTTTGAACTCCACTTAAGAAATTGACCTTGTGTCACATCCTGCTCGTGCGGAGGGGTTGGTAAATATATATATATATATGTATATATATGACTATATAACAATATATTAGAATTAAAATTACATATATTATTCCTAGATTATCGATATTTTCCCGCTTCTGTTGTATATTAGTTTGATTGTTTTTTGGTGTGTTTTTTTTCTTATAATTTCATATTAATTTTCTTTCTTTTTCCATTCCATTAAATGTTTGTGTAATAAAAACACTAACACCGATAGACTTTGAAAGAAAGCTTTATTCTACTTAGAATAATTGGTACACTTATTAAGAGTTTATATAGTCTAGTATTCCATAGAGAGTTCTCCAAAGGGGTAGGTAATCAGGAAGTAGGGGAGATAACTCTCAATTACTTATTACAGTTTGTTTTTCTGTTGTTTACATAGTCAAGACTTCTTTATTTCGAGTGAGATTTATTTTTTCTTGATTATTGTAAGTTGGTCGGTCGTGTTTCTTACCATCCTTCTTGAAATGCGATTATCAATTCCGACATTAAAAAAACCAAATCTTTAACATTTAGGGATTGGCCACATATTATCAAATAATACTTTCGTTTCTAATTTTTGAGATTTATCTTCTATTTTTCATGTAATTTTATGTCGGAATGTATACGGGGGGTGCAGGTGAAGCCCAAGGGGACCCCTCCAAGATTGACTCTTCCTTTTTATAAATATGCTCTTTATCTATAATTCTAAAATTGTGGATACTTAAAAATATATTCCAGAAAATTGTTTCCCTGAACTACAAAAATCATACACAACCTATATAATATACCAAACTTGTTGGTAAACCCTTGCGGTAAGAAAAAAACCGGCAAATAGTTTGATTGTAAAATACTACCAAACATTACCTGGGGAGAAAAGATTTTTGAAAAAAAAAAAGAAAAGACTAGATGGTCGTACCAACCGAATATAATCGGTTGGTACTATAATAATTGGCCAAAAGAAAAACAATTTATATGTATAAAAGGGTTTTGTAATTTATGTTATCATACCGAAGCCCATGTACACTGTAAGTATTCACCCAACAAGTCCGCCTCGGGTAGGATGTGACACAAGGTAGCAAGTATGAGTCATCTAAGCAAGGATCGAAATTGCTATTCAGTTGGTTTTGTAGTCAGACTCAGCAAGTCTTAGTAAATAACAAGGCTGGTTCAAGATTTTCACTTATTGTCGAAAGAATTGGTTAACAACTGATTCTGTACCACCACTTGTTGTATAGCGGCATCAAATTGTATATGTTAGGTACTGGCATCAAATTCTATATGTTATATAGCGGCTTCTTCAAATTCACACTGCTAAATCGTGCATATGTTGCGGGTATATATGGTTACGTGGCGAAGTATGTAGTAGCCAGACTTAAGAAACCACAATACATGGGTATAGTAGGAGTTTTGACTTTATTTCTCTTCTCGGCTGTACGTGATGGGCGGCGAGCGTTGACAATGACTACTACTACTGCTGGGATGGTGAGGTAAAGGGGGCTGGTTGGTCCCACAGCCGTTGGCTGCAATGGACCGTGAGCGTCTGTCGCTCACTTGTTTTCCATCCGCTGTCTCCTGTCTGACTGACCTGTCGGCTTGAACCCTCAGGCCTTTTATATTGATAGGTACTCCTACGCATCTTTACCTTTTGATCTGATAACGTGCATTTGTTATATATTTCTCTATCTTCTCCCTGCTTCTTTGACCGGAAAGCCTCGCTTCCGTTTTTTAACTTCTTTCTTCACTTTTACCGGGAAAAGAGTCATTTGTCATTTTTGTCGTCTTTTCTTTGTTTAATTCAACCGGCAATTCCTATTTCCGTTTCTACAATATACAACACACTTACGAGGACATTCAGAGGAGCTGGTGTCTAAAATCATTTCATATTTAGTGTACATATTTAAAAAAACAAAAACAAAAACAAAATGTAAAAGTGAAATATTCGCCTAAATTTGTTTTAATTATATTTCAGTCCTTACAGATCTGACTGAAATTATATCTTAAAATCGATCATATGTACCAGCAAATATACGCACACCCCGGGTGCGAGCATTTGTTTTAATGTAATAAAATATCTTATTAAACGATAAAGGCTAATGGAACTAAATAAGAATGCAGATAAAAAGATTTGAATCAGAGGGGGGTATAATCGAAAAATAGAACAACTGAAACTTATTCTTCCATCACTTCCGTCTTTCATTGCTAAATTCTCCCAATTAAATATATAGTTAAACTAGGAAGTAAAGAATGAAAATTACAGTTTTATCTTGTTAATAGACTTCTTTTAAGATTTATTCCAGAGATTTTTGCTCAAATTCATTAAGATAAAACCAAACAATTAGAAATCAATAATAATAATAAGCCCATATTTATTAAAATCAAATTGTTTATATCAATATGCAAATTAGTTTTCCCGTACACTCTGTACTATATGTTTATATAAATACAATTGAATGTCATTAGTGTGTTGATATGGCCAACTGTATTAGTAATATAAAACGATTTTATTAATAATTGAGGTTTAAATAAGAAAAGAATCATGAATCAAGGGAATTTTGACTTGAGTAATGATATAGTTTCGGTTAAAGACAGACAAACACAGAACCTCCATTATAATAAGATTTATATGATAGTAAAATAACTAACAAGATTAACTATACTTCAATCAATCTCTATTACTTATATTTCTTTTTAGTTAAAAATTTCAATTTATGTGTACCGTCAACAACTAAATTCAATATATACAATGTTCCAATCACAAATCTTCAAATAGGAACGCTTATTAGTTTCATCAGATGAGATTCCATATTTTCAAATTCAAGCGGAATCATTTTCTTCGTTCACATTCATTTTTTTATTTCAACCTCTGACACATAGTTTTGCTCACAACCCTCATAATCAGATCAGGTTAAAATGGTAAAATGTAATTTATTTTAATAGAAAGTAACCCTGCTTCATTTTCTGTGACGAGGGCGCTGCAACTCCGATAATTGAGAGTGTATGGATTCTTGCTTTATATCACTTATGTATCCGTCCATTTTGTTTTAGAATTGAACCCTGAGTGGTTTTCCTTAGACAAAGATAAACTGGTTGATTTTTTGTTTCTTATTTCTTCCTCCAAACCACCAGCACATCATCAGGACAAAAAAAAACGATTTTCACTCTGTCAAGCGTGAGTTGTTTCCATAAAGGACAAAATCGTGGCTTCCTATTGCGCCCTTTCTATAGCATCATCGCCATGACACCCGTTGCCGTTAGCAGGTTATTGAGATAGCAAACATTATACTACGCATGCGTAGAACATCTCTCTTTATATTTCTTACATCTGATTGATATATGCGTTTTCATTTGTTGTTGTTTTTTGGGGGGTTTTTTGTGGCTCTTTGTTTTTTATGGCTCTTTGTTTTTTGTTAAACAATACGTGGGGACATGGGTTAATAATCTTTGTTGTTGTTCTTGTTGTAAACTCTTTACAATTAAAAAACAAAAAAGAATTCGTCCATGTATTTTCATTCTTCTCAGTTTTTTTCCCTGTAGGAAATAATACATGTTCTTACGCTAGGGTTCGAATACGGATGGGAAGAAGGAAGAAGTAAAAAATATATCGCCTAACATTTGCATATAAATGCGTTTGCTTTTAGCAGGTCTTTACAAACGATCATACTGTCATATGTTGAAGTGTCGATATAATTGCATTCTTTAACTCATCTATAAGAAATAAGAAATAAAAACGAAAATAAAAAAATACATACCTAGGGTAAAAATCAATTTGATATACACAAAAATATCCCCACCCATTTCATAAACTGAAAATTATACACTTTTTAAACACGCATCCAAATTTAATTATATACCTAGGCGTACAAATCATATACGCATATACATTCAACCCCAAGGAACCGATTTTGGATAAAATAAAATATCCATAACAAGTTCTACCAAATACAAGTCAGCCTAAAAGAATGAAAAACTCATTGTAGCAATATCATAAGATAGAAGACTTTTCTGGCTCGGCTGCGGATAGGTCATACCGGATGCACTCACTTTTATTCTCAAACAAGAAACTCTACCTAAATTAGAACTCTATATTCCGTTAAGGAAGCGCGTGGTGTAATGTTTAAAGTCATGGGAAATGGACTCGTCGCTCCGAGTTCAAATCCAGGACGTGGTAATTGCATTTCACTTAGCGCTAATACCCTTGGAACAGGTAGGAATCCAATTGTTATATACTGGGGCTTTCACGTACCCAATCAGCATATAACGTTATATACCTTTCTTTAATTTTTACTCTGGTCGTCTATTCTTCTGGCCGGCTTTGGTTCTATCTTCTAACATCTTGGTCTGGTATATCTTCTAAAGGTCTGGTCTTTCTTATATGGGGATCTCGGGTCTGGTTTATGTTAGGGATCACTCCTTATCAGAAGCCCTGTGTCATTGTTAGTTTTTAGTAATAAACACAAGACTTCGATTTACGTGGATGTTACTTTATTTATGAATCCCCAACCAGACAATGCGCGCCGATCCTTACATCTTGCTAGCTCGGATTCTAACTTCTAACTGACTAACTGAGTTGCTTACTCCTTAAACCGGAAGAGGGCCTTATATGGGGTTCCGGTTCTCACGATTCATCCCCGCAAGGCAAGGTCAGAGTGAGGTCAAACGCTGTCACTCACTCTCAAGGCCATCAGCTATACTAATCGCCATTATTATTTCTACAATACCTTATAAAAGCATTAGGGATCCAATAATTATGTAACACAATTTTGCCTCCAGCTATGGGTAAATAGCAGGGCAGACTGGATTCTTTAACCATGGCTAGGTAACCAGCCTAGGAAAAGAAAACCTGTTGAACTCTGCTTAAGAAATTGACCTTGTGTCGAAACCTACTCGTGCGGAGGGGTTGGTAAATATATATACTTGATAGGGCGGGAAAGGTATGAATCCTACTCTTCCTCAAGCTATGTATAAAATAGTAGGTCAGACTGGGCTGTTTAACATTGGTTAGGCAACCGGTCTAGGTGAAGGAAAACTCTGAATTCAAACCTGTTGAACTCCGCTTAAGAAATTGATCTTGTGTCGTATCCTGCTCGTACGGAGGGGTTGGTAAATATATATATTCCGGTAATCACATTTTGATTGAATACAGAAATCTCGTCCACAATCGAAAGATATTCAACACTCTTGAACTTCCTCGGCCGTTTCCCCATCGTTTTGTTTATTGTATGTTCAGTAAATTGTTATACCTAAAAGAATGACCCCATTAAGCGATAATGGGTTTAAAAATATCGTTGACCAGAATCCAGATGGTGAAGAAAACATCCCATATTTTTGTTAGCCAAGAGTTTTCAACCATTTCACTGGTCATCTTCAGTTGATTGTTGGTTGTAGTGTTTGTTTGGTTTTATTCATTTGGATTTATTTTTGTTTATTCAATTAGGACATTCTATTTTAAAAGGGTTGCTCAGAGGATTAGGAGGTTTATTATAATCCATCTGGATCACGATGTAAGAAAAGGGACTAAAAGAGTTGAATGTCTACAACTGAAGATCATAAAGAAGAAATGTTCCGAGCGGAGACAAAAGTCATATGATATGATATGACTTTTGTCTCCGCTCTTGAAAACACGAAGTATAAACAAGCTCTGAAAGTGTTTTTTATAAAATCGAAATATTGTTCAATATCAACTTTGAATATGCTATGAAATGTTTTCACTTTAACAGCATTTTGTGTTGTTTTCATATCCTTTTATCTATACTCATACCGTCGGATTCATTTCCTTTCTCTTAACTTATTTCCTGTCTTTGGAAACACATACATATATATATGTATATATATATATATATATATATAATACATACAAATATCTATTGACCTATCTCTCTCTCTCTCTCTCTAATATATATATATATATATATATATATATATATATATATATATATCATCATCTTCATCATCATCATGTCGCGCATGCAGCACGGATATCCATGACAATCTCTCGCCAACCTTCCCTATCAGTCATTGCACCTAAATCCGCTCTATCAACGTATTTCATATTTTTATAACAACGACTTATTCGGTTAGTTATTGTATCAACGGTCGAAGTTGCGATCAACTCGATATTGTATTTCCCGCTAAGTCACCTTCTTTTTATATATATATATATATATATATATATATATATATATATATATATATATATGCGTGACAATAAGAAAAGAATATTCTGAAGTAGTAATCAGTAATATGAATGAATAGGCCAAAGCACTTTGTGATATTGGTCGACAACAACACGAAGTGACATTTTTTTCTTTGAAGTTCCCGTTTTATTTAATTTATTGCGACAAACTTAAGAAAACGCGCCTCGTTGGCAATAAACCTGAAACTAGGTTGGTTTGGGGTTGATTGAAAAAGCGTAAATCGAATCTGTATCAAATGTGTGAGGAAAAAAAAACCGAACGGCCGATTGTGAAAAATCGACTCTTAATAAACATCGATCTCAATTGCTTCATGAAACACTTTATTGACATATTAACGTACAGACGTGTAACGTTATAGCTTTTACTTTGAATGGAGTGGTGATATGTTGATATAGAAATTAAGTTGTATACTTATCTTCTCCCCCTCGGGAGGGGGGGCAGTGGCTTCGGCTTTGGACCGCAGAAGTTAACAACGTTGATCCCAAGGGGCCATCCCCCCCAGGCAACACCTACCCCTTTGATTTAAAGGGGTAAGGCTGGGTTTATTGCCCAGTGCCTTAGGCACCCCTTTGAGGGTGAATGTCAACGGGATCAAAGCATTTTTTGCACCTACCACCCATGAGCTTCGGCTTGTGGGTGGGCCCACATAAAAATGTTCTTGTGTCACGCCTGCATAAGCAGGATGCATCGCAAAAACCCTTGTTGTATACTCTTCTTTTTCTTTCTTACTTCTATTTTTCTTCTGTTCATCTTTGGTATCTTACGTTCTTCTGCTAGCGTCTCTTCTAACGTCTCTTCTAGCGTTTGGACTTCGTCTTGGTGGTCGGTCGCACTTTATTCATTTCTTATTCTAGATCAGTCTTGTTGCCAAGACATTCATCAACCACAAAACCATATTATTTATGTAAACTTTTATTTTCTTAACTAAACATATTTCTCTAACTAAACATAGCGCGCGTATGCAGTTGAGTCCCAGCTAAGGCAGAGACATCTTCTCTGCCTGACGTCCAAGCTGAAACTGAAGACCCAACCAGGTCCCACGTGACTTCACGTATTTCGCGGGCTTTCTGTAATCTTCCAATGAAAGTCCCGCCCGTGATATGAAATGGGCCATCCCCTCAGAAATACAGGGGATTGACAATAATCTATGCGTAGATTATGTAACACCCTTATCTCTGGGCCGATACTATATTAGAGAGGGTTGAATCTTGGTTGCTGGGCCGATGCTGGGAGTTGGCTGACAATTCCTGGATGTTTGATGTATTGGGGGAAATCTTGCTTTGTGTCCTTTATAGTTTTTAGTAATAAAACAAGGTCACTTCATTTTCTCATGAGATTTGTATTTTCCCCAAGCCAAAACTGCAAGAATAAAATCCGATTTTCAGAGACATTTCAGCAAAACATACCAATAATAATCAGCAAAATGAGGAGTCAAGCCTCAAATCAAAACACTAAAAATCATTGAATAGTAGCAAATAATTTTTGTACAATTTACTTGTCTTATATAAATTATAGTAAATGAATTTAATTAGTAATCCCCTGATCTCTTTCTAACCATGGCATAAGCTGTACCACTACTGTTCCAGATAATCAGTATTTACATTTTTGCATTTCTGTTGCATAGCGCCTTCTTTACAGACACTAAATATCTATCTGTTATATACTGGCTTCTTCTTCACGTTGCTAAATCGTGTGTCTGCATACGTAGCGGGTATCGTCACTAACCCTAGACGATATATGTAGTGGTCGCTTAATGAAATCTACAACACATGCGTATAGTAGGAATTTTGACTTTATTTCTCTTCTCGGCTGTACGTAGTGGGCGGCGGGCATTGACAATGACTTGACCGAGGGTTGACGATGGCTGGTCCTACTGTTGGGATGGTGGCGATAGTGAGGTGGGGTGGCTAGGTGACGCCTCGCAGCCTGCAGCTGTGACCCGTGAGTGGCCGTCACGCTCACTTGTTCCCGTTCGCGTCTTCTCCTGACTGTTCCTGACGACTCGACCCTCTGGCTTTTGTATTGACGACCGCCTACGCATCTTTATCTTTTGATCTGATAACTATTTCCGAACTTATTTTTACCCATCCTTCTTTTGTTCGCTTTACCGGGAAAAAGTCCTTTGTCATTTTTGTCGTCTTTTCTTCTCTTTGTTCAATTCAACCGGAAATTCATATTTCCGTTTGTACAATATCCAACATTTCATCTTGAACGATTTGGACAGTCTCATTTTTAACCAGAAGGTGGTGTGATATGATAGCGGTCGTATTTTGTAAAAACACGTTTAATAATAATAATAATAATAATAATAATAATAATAATATTTGTTGGTATCGGCTAGATTATTCAAAAAATTCCTAGAGACTTGAGCAAATGTCTCACTCTAGAAGGCGGTGGCTGAGGGTCTAATTGTCCTGATTATGACGTTAAACTCTATCTGATAGTGAAGTTCCAGTTTTGGAACTAGGGGAATGAGGAGTACCCTTTAATCACTATTACTCCCAGGCGCACTCTTACCCAGAGTGGTAGTATATGTTAGGGTTCTTCCTATGGGTTAGTTAGAACAAAATGATGTCAAAAATGTTTTTAAAAAATTGAGTTTAAAAAAATTGATTACACATCAAGAATTAATCAAACAAAACGTCTTAGGTATAAAATAACTCAACAAGGGTTGATATGCCATAAAGAACAACCAACCAACCAACCAACCAACCAGCCAACCAACCAACAATTCTTTTCATAAGTATTAGCCACTGAAATAAATATATTGACAAAGAAGATCATTTTGAATTATAGATACCTGTTGCATAAAAAATGATTTTATTCACGATATAGACTTTACTTCTGTTTATAAAAGAAACACAATTTTTAGTAAAAACAAGTCCAGAATAAACGACAAAAAAAATATTAAAAACGTTAAAAAAAATATAGGAAAAACTGTACGGAAGAAAAAATAAAACATCATCATCCTCTATCCACATCTATTTATGTCAGATTCTTCTTCTTCTTCTTCTTCTTCTCTTCTTTTTTACTATTTTCTTCTTCTTCTTCTTCTTTTTACTTCTTTTTCTTCTTCTTCTTCTTCTTTCTTCTTCTTCTTCTTCATTATTACTATTTTCTTTCTTCTTCTTCCATTTTTTCTATTTCTTCTTCTTCTTCTTCTTCTTCTTTCTTCATTTTTTACTATTTCTTTTCTTCTTCTTCTTCATTTTTACTATTTTCTTTTTTTCTCTTCTTCTTCTTCTTCTTCTTTTCTTCTTCTTTCTTCATCTCTTCTTCTTCATCATTATTACTATTTTCTCTCTCTTCTTCTTCTTTTACTATTTTTTCTTTCTTCTTCTTTTCTTCTTTTCTTCTTCTTCTTCTTTCTTCTTCATTTTTCATTTTCTCTTCTTTTTTTTCATTTTTATATTTTTTCTTCTTCTTCTTCTTCTTCTTCTATTTTACTATTTTCTTCTTCTTCTTCTTCTTTTAACTATTTTTCTTCTTCTTCTTCTTCTTCTTCTTCTTCTTCTTCTTCTTCTTCTTCTTTTTACTATTCTTCTTCTTCTTTCTTCATTTTACTATTTTCTTCTTCTTTCTTCTTTTTCTTCTTCTTCTTCTTCTTCTTATTTTTTTTCTTCTTCTTCTTCATTTTTAACTATTTTTCTTCTTCTTCTTCTTCTTCTTCTTCTTCTTCTTCTTCTTCCTTTCTTCTTTTCTTCTTCTTCTTCTTCTTTCTTCACTTCTTTCTTCTCTCTTCTTCTTCTTCATTTTTCTTTTCTTCTTCTTCTTCTTCTTCTCTTCTTCTATCTTTTTTCTTCTTCTTCTTCATTTTTACTATTTCTTCTTCTTCTTCTTTCATTCATTTTTACTATTTACTTCTCTTCTTCTTCTTCTTCTTCTTTTACTAATTTTCTTCTTCTTCTTCATTTTACTATTTTTCTCTCCTTCTTCTTCTTCTCTTCTTCTTTTCTTCTTCTTCTTCTTTTTTTATTATTATTATTATTATTATTATTATTATTATTATTATTATCAGTAGTATTAGTAGAAGAAGTAATACTAAAAGGAGGAGTAGTATTAGTAGATGAAGAAGCGAAAAATGAATTAAAAAACAAAACAAACATAAAAACAGTCAACTCGATTTTTCTTCCATCTCTTTTCGTTATATTTATAGAAACTGACTAAACCTTTTTTCCTTCTTTTCTGTGGTTATAATTTAATCGTGCCGTTGTCTTGTTCAAAGTATCGAGAGCTAAGATCGAAATCTGTAATGGACTGTGTTGATTTTGATTGTTCTTGCTAAAAATTATTCATTTCTTCCAGAATGGGAAAATCATAAAAAAAGACATCTATAAATTCAACAAGTAAAAAAATGCATTGAATGTAGAGGATGGAAAAATTGACAACAACTGGGAAACGAAGTGCAGTTGAATATAATATATATATATATATATTATATATATATATATATATATATATATTAAAAGAAGGTTCGCAAAATGGATTATGCTTTTAGAAAAAAATTTTAATTTTATCTTACATTTGCGACACGTGTTTCAGATTTTCTGATATCTTCTTCAGGCTCTGATCAATCATATGATTGATCAAAGCCTGAAGAAGATATCAGAAGATCTGAAACATGTGTCGCAAATGTAAGATAAAAATAATTAAAAACATTTTCTAAAAACATAATCCATTTTGCAGACCTTCTTTTTTATAAAATATTTAATTTTCTCCCGTTGGAACCAACAACACTTTATACATACATACATACATATATATAATAATATAATATTATATATATTATATATATATATTAGTGTTTTAAAAAGACCCACTAAAAGATTTCATTATAAAAAAAATTGTATATATTTTTCAATAGAAGCGGGGGGCAAAAGGCGAAAAAAAAAACGAGTTGCTTTTCGCCTTTTGCCCCCCCCCTTCTATTGTAAAATATATACTTTTTTTTTAATAATGAATCTTTTAGTGGGTCTTTTTAAAAGCACTGATAAAATTCTGTACACCTCAAACATTTACCAATATATATATATATATATATATATATATATATATATATAAATGTATTTATCAGTTACAATCCTAGTTCCAATCTGTAGGTGCTGACAGCCGAGAGGCTAAATAATCTGACTGATTTTAAATCGATCGGGTTTGTTTGCTAAAGGCTTTTTCCTGTTTAGTTTAATGACACAAAATACATTCCAAATATTCTTTAGTTTGGGGATTAAGTTATGTTTGAAAGAAAATCCATTCTATTTGGTTCTAATTAGTCATAAATTCGAATTTAAGTCAGAAACTGGCCCGTCTCTTACTTTACATTCTGCCTGTCACTTCCCTCTCTATATATATACCTTGATTGACTACTCATTATATCTGTTAGTTTTCTCAGAGAGGGTGACGGGTAGACGAACTTTATATATATTATATATATATATATATATATATATATATATATATATATATATATATATATATGCTTGTTTTTTTAGAAAGCATTGTTGAATAAAGATTCGACCTTCATCAGAGTGAAATTTTATTATACGTTATATATATATATATATATATATATATATATATATATATATATATATATATATATATATGAGGAAGAATGAATAAAGAAAAGAAAGAATAGAATGGATAATAAAAGATGAATTTAATCAATATCACTTACACATGTGTTTCGGTCAGCTCATCTGTGTGAAAATATTTCGCACACAGGGAAGATTCGACCTTCATCAGAGTGAAATTTTATTTTGAATGAAAAAATTCGTTGGGGAACAACGGAGAACTTTGGAAATGTTCGAATAGAATTTATATATATATATATATATATATATATATATATATATATATATATATTCCTACCCGATCAACCTCATCTCAAACTTATTCGTATGTTAATTTTCTGCAGCTAACGGATGGCTTATATATAAGACTGGTCACTTTTTGACTTAATTGCAAATTTTAGCAAAATGATTTTAATGTTTGTTCTTTTATTCTCTGGTCGTATTTTCTTAAAATTTAATTCGTTTCTCAAACTAACTTTCTTCTTCGTCACAACACGCTGTTTCTGATATATATATATATATATATTATATGTGTGTGTGTGTGTGTGTGTGTGTGTGTGTGTGTGTGTGTGTGTGTTTATTTTTTAGAAGCATTGTTAAATAAAGTATATATTATTATTTATATTTTTGCTTGAAGGCAATTACAATGCGTATATCGCATAAAATTCGATAATTATAGAAAATAATCATGACAAGTGAATGTAATGCGATATACGCATTGTAATTGCCTTCAAGCAAAAATATAAATAATAACATATACTTTATTCAACAATGCTTCTAAAAAAACAAACACCCAAAATCTTATTTCCTTCGCCGAGGCATAGGCCTGGTTTGTTATTGTTCACTCAACGTCCCCGTACCTCATAAGATAGAGGCGTATCCGTATCATTGACAGGTTAATTTCGTAAGGATTGTCCGATGCGTATCGTGGCCGAAGCAGTATAGTCTCTGACTATGCCTGCTGAAGTCCCGGTTTCGGTTAGCCTAAGTCAGAGTCAATCAGGAGTGTTGCATGTTATGGACTGCTCAGCCTTCAGTTTTCCACGTAACACAGGTCGCCACCCATGGCCGACAGGTGGCCACATGGAGTTGGGGAGTCTTATCCTGCTATAGCGGTTCAGTCTGTGCACTCTAAAGCCCCAGCCGACAAGGCTGAAGGAAAATTTGTAAAGAGGTATATATATATATATATATATATATAATATATATATAGAGAGAGAGAGAGAGAGAGAGAGAGAGAGAGAGAGAGAGGTGAGATAGATAGATACTATAGGTGTTCTCTCTTTATATATGTATATACATTATATGTGTATAATATATATACATATTATAAGTGTGTGTATGTGTGTGTGTGTGTGTGTGTGTGTGTGTCTGCTGAATGCCACACATGGTCAATTTCTTAATCGGAGTTAACAGTTTTGAATATCAGAGCTTTATTCTCCTAGACTGGTTGCCAAACCAAGGTTAAAGACCCCTGTTCTCCCTACTAGCCGGGAGAGGGGATAGTTTCCAATGATATATGTATATATATAAAATCCCCTTCCCATTCTGTAAGGGAAGACAGCCTAATCGTTAAGGTGCCAGACTGACACCCAACCGACCGGAGTTCAATTCCGGCTGTAGGTAGCTTACAAAATGTCTAGCCACACTGAAGAGACTTGATAAGTGGAAACACGTGTCTGTGGATGACCCTATAATATATATAATATATATATATATATATATATATATATATTATATGCATGTGTGTGTGGTGTGTGTGTGTGTGTGTGTGTGTTTCGAAATCTGTAAATAAATAAAAACAACTTTAGTTAACGCTAGTAACATTCCCCGCTCATTTTATGAAATGAATTTAGTATGACCTTACCTAAGTAATAACCCTAATGGGTTTTTTTGCGAAGTTTTCAAAGAAATGAATAAGAACTCTTTTAAAATGGAGGCGAAATTGAAAGGTTATTACCTGGGGAATTAGAACTTGTCAGTTTTCCTTTCATGAAAATGAGAGAAATTGTGTTGGCTTCATTTTCGATTATCATCTCTCAGACCAGCAAAATTTGGGGATCGTGTAATATTTCAGGAATCATAAATCTACGAAATGATAAATATACTTCGCCATTCTTCTAATAGTATCTTATTCTGTACTTGAGACGAACAAAGAAAAATAAGAGGAAAGAGATTGTGTGAAAGGAGAGAGAGGAAGAGAGAGAGGAGAGAGAGAGGGAGAGAGAGAAAGAGAGAAGAGAGAGAGAGGGGAGAGAGAGAGAGAGAGGAGAGAGAGAGAAGAGAGAGAGGAGGAAGAGAGAGAGAGAATCATAAATCCATGAAACGATAAATACATTGCGCCATCCGCCTAATAGCAACTTATTTTGTACTTGCGAAACACAAAGCAAACGAAAAGGAGACAGAGACAGACAGACAGACAGACAGGCAGAGACAGAGAGATAGAGAGAGAAAGACAGAGAGAGAGAAGCAGACAGACAGACAGAGAGAAAGAAAGAGAGAGAAACTAGTATCTAGGGAGAGAGAGAAAGAGAGAGAGAGAGAGAGAGAAACAGAGAGAATAGGACAGAGAGAAACAGACAGACAGAGAGAAGAAGAGAGAGAGAGAGAGAGAGAGAGAGGGAGAGAGAGAGAGAAGAGAGAGAGAGAGAGAAACAGACAGACAGACAGACAGAGAGAAAGAGAGAGGGAAAACCAGTATCTAGGGAGGGAGAGAGAGACAGAGAGAGAGAACAGAGAGATAGAGAGACAGACAGAGAGAAAGACAGAGATAATCTAGTATCTAGGGAGAGAGGAGAGAGAGAGAAAAACAGAGAGAGATAGAGAGACAGACAGACAGACAGAGAAAAGAAAGAGAGAAAGCTGGTATCTAGGGAGGGAGACAGACAGACAGACAGACAGAGACTGAGAGAGAAAACAGAGAGATAGAGAGACAGACAGAGAGAAAGAGAGAAACTAGGATCTAGGGAGAGAGAGACAGACAGACAGAAAGACAGAGATAGAGACAGAGATATAAACAGAGAGATAGAGAGATGGACAGACAGACAGACAGACAGAGTGAAAGAGAGAGAGAAACTAGTATATAGGGAGAGAGAGACAGAGACAGACAGAGACAGACAGACAGAGACAGACAGAGAAACAGAGATAGAGAGAAAGACAGACAGACAGATAGAAATAAAGAGAGAAACTAGTATCTAGGGAGAGAGACAGAGATAGAGACAGAGAAACAGAGAGATAGATAGACAGACAGACAGACAAACAGACAGAAGAGAGAAGAGAGAGAGAAACTAGTATCTAGGGAGAGAGAAAGAAAGAGAAAGAGAGACAGAGAGAGACAGAGAGAGAAACAGAGAGATAGAGAGACAGATAGACAGACAGAGAGAAAGAAAGAAAGAGAGAGAGAGAAAGAGAGAGAGAGAGAGAGAGAGAGAGAGACTTCTTTTTTCGTTTTATTCGTAATCATTTCTGTCGCAGCTGTTGTATGGGTTGACATTCTAAGGGTTCATAAAACGACATCCAGGTCAGACAAAACGATGACCTCAGCAGTGTCGGAATTAGACGCGCCGAGGTCTCTCTTAAATTGTATAAAGCTGGAAAGATCCGTGTTAAAAATATTGATTGGTCTGTACACCGTGTGTTCAAAAAATATCGAAATTGTTTCTGATATATCCGGGTTAAGGGATATATTATGAAGTTGTAGTAAGGTATATTCTCGTAGATAAATAGAAGCTGGTGCGTCGAGTAGCAGTAGTAACTGTACGTCTTCCCTAAACAAATCGAGAAAAATCAATCTCTGTATGTACATTTCGGCCTATTAGGCCTCATCAGCAGATTTTTCTCGATTTGTTTAGCCATACATTTAATAGGTATTCCCGCCTAATTCATTATTAATTAATTAATTTTTCAAAATTAGGTACGACTCCAATTAAGCACTTATTCTCTCTCCAAAAAATTATCGCAAAAAGCATTCAAAACAAACCGTGTTTACAACTTATCATATCGTCGTGTAATAAAAGTCACTAGAAGTGGAATAATTAACCTACTCTAAACAAATCATAAAAATCTAAGAAGTCCGTTTAGTGTAGAAAGGTTATGGGATCGGCCTGTCAGCTTGGCAGTCCGGTTTCAAATCACGCACAAGGGCGGTTTCCGATCTATAGCTCTGCTGATGAGGCCTAATAGGCCGCCGAAATGTACATACAGAGATTGATTTTTCCTCGATTTGTTTAGCCATACATTTAATAGGTATTCCCGCCTAATTCATTATTAATTAATTAATTTTCAAAATTAGGTACGACTCCAATTAAGCACTTATTCTCAAAAATTTATCGGCCGGCAAAAGCCATCAAAAAACAAACGTGTTTACAATATATATATATATATAGTATATCTAAGTATATAACATATATAGTATTCGTGTCATAATATAGTATATCATAATATAAACCAAAGATATATGTATATATATACATAAATAGAAAGGATAGAATATAACAAGCCGGAAATTTGATATAGATAGATAAAAAGAATAGATAGATAGATAGATAGAATAGATAGATATGAACAGACTAAGATAGATAGACCAGACGCACGGCCAGCAATTGATAGAGTAGATAGATAGGATAGATAGATAGATTATGAACAGATGACACTAAGAAATATGAATAGATAACAGGCCGCAATTGATGTTAATAACTGATAGTGTAGATAGATGAAATAGATAGATATGAACAGATGGATGAAATAGACTAGAACACGCCGCGAAATTGATTGAGTATTAGATATCATAATTAGATAGATAGATAACGATAGATGAAGATTATGAAAACAGACTAGAAGAATAGGTAAACAGCGCGGATCACGCACCCACGACAATAGATAGATAGAATAGATAGAACGTAGATACAGCATAGATATGAACAACGTAAGAATTAGAGTAGATAAACATGAAGCACAGTAGATGAGATAGATTAGATAGATAGAGATACGACTAATGAACAGACCGTAAAGGATACGAGATGACACCCAGACAGGGCCGGGCAATTGGATACGATCAGGTGAAATAGATAGATTAGCAATTAGAATAGATAGATTATGAAAACAGAGACTAGTTGGACGATAGATAGATAAAGCAGAGCACTGCTACATTGGATCACTGATGTGGAGACTAAGCTAGAAATAGATAAGATAACCGATTAGATAGGACTGGAGTGGATGAAACAGAACTAATGATATATAAGATGAAACAGGCTGCAAATTGATTATATATAACAGGATTCCTTTTCCTGTTTAATATAATATTAGGCTTATTGTCTTGATTGTGAATAGCTATTTCTTCAATATGGCAGGTTTGCAATATGCATTTGTCTCTTCTTTCACTCGACATGCTACAATTGTTTCCCCAAAAGCTAACAACGAACCAACTAGACATGGGCGATTACTTATTGCTAATGGGCAGCTCTACGATTGCCCATAAATTTTGTGGTCAGCACTTGTCGATTCCTGTGCCGCCCACTCAAGTCCAGGCCGGGGTAAAACACTATTAGCTACACAGCATTCATCTCTTGGTCGATAGTAATTTACCCTATGATTTCAAGTCGATGAACAACCCTACAAATGTATCGATGTGTCACCAGTTTATTCATACACCCACCAACCATTGATGTATATCGATAGACTGTTTTCCGGTTTAGGCTGAAATTCTTTTATCCATATATTAAATCTAACTCTCCCACAACACAAGCACACCATATAACAACACACACACCAACACACATATATTATATATAGTATTATATATATTTGAAATATATATCTACTATATATTAGAAAAATTATATATATTTAAGAAAATGAAAAACCACGGTTTTAAAATGGATTTAAGTGGGTGAGTTTATTGGCTGACGCTGGCAGTGTTTCGATCTGATAATTAGATCCATTGCTTTCACAGATGGCAACTTATGTTGCGTATATGGAAAGGTAGGATAAGAGCATTATTTATAACAGAAATAAGACAAAAGCCACGAGTGGTAGTCATTGTTATTCATGCTGGTTTAATAAGAATTTGAAGGTTGAAAAAAGGGGAATACAGGTTTTTGGAAATACTGAACGTCCAAATATCTCTTTTATGGCGTGAGTATGGGGGACGAATGTAGGTTGTGTGTATCGAAAGGAAACATTGTTTGCATTTTTTTAGGTGTGTAGTTGTGATGTGGTGTGTGTGTGTGGTGGGTGTTGTTGTTGGTGTATAAATTTAGCAAAGTGAGAACGACAGCGGC
>CM042157.1:95512637-95538001 GCA_023376005.1 Doryteuthis pealeii | reverse complement strand
CAGGACCGCTCGCCAGCATTTCTTGCTGCAGCTCCTATCTAGCTTAATTCTCAAGGCGCTTCGTCATCGAATCGCAGGAATCTCCCACTCGGTACGCCATTACAGCAGTTACCGACACAACCACTGACTTGGATAACGTCTCTTTAATGGTACCAATTTTTTTTTTAAACCAATTTTGTAAACACTTTTTTAAAACTCGTATTTTTCTATTTAACCCATAAATAGGACAATAGCAGGTACTAGAATTACGGGTCAGAGTGGACCTGAGAATAATGGTGATCCAGGGATACTCCACATTCCCCAGAGTTCCAAAATTGAAACTTCAACATTCGATGCAATTAAACTTCATACTCAATTTCCCTTCTCCAATTTAACTTTTCTCAACATTTTTCAAGAGTAAAACTGGCAGGTGTCAAAGTAAGTCACGTTAATAACGAACCACCGCGAAATATCCCTTCACACCAACCCCCCAAACCCGACCCCACTTTATATTTCTGGAATATTGTCTTTGGATTAGAGACATCTTAGCAGAAATTTGCTGGGAACATAGCATTATCATCTATTATATCTCTCTATCTCTCCAGAGATGTTAGAAGGGTATATATAAACTATAAAATGGCAAGCGTGTGTTGGTTGTAATGGTTAAAAGTCATGGGGAAATGGACTCAAGCCCGAGTTCAAACCTGGATGTGGTAACTGGCATTTCACTTAGGCTGCTAATACCCTTGGGAAGGTATGAATCCTACTTTTCCCTCCAGCTATGGATAAAATAGTATGGCCGACTGGCTCTTTTAACCTTGGTTAGAGTAACCGGTCTAGGAGAAGGAAAACTTGAATTCAAACCTGGTTGAACTCCACTAAGAAATTGACCTTGTGTCACATCCTGCTCGGCGGAGGGTTAGTAGATTATATATATATATATGTATATGTATATATATGACTATATAACAATATATTAGAATTAAAATTACATATATTATTCCTAGATTATCAACATTTTCCCGCTTCCGTTGTCTATTAGATTGCTTGTTTTTTGGTGTTTTAGGGTCCGGGTTAGCTCAGTCGGTAGAGCGTTCGGCTAGAAACTACAAGGTTCCTAGTTTGATACCGGCCCTCGCCAGCTCAGCGTATGAGAAGCACAGGGATATGTACGGTAAAGTAAGGAGCTGATTGTAGGTGTGGCGCTCCACCCCAGACGCTAAAATAATCTCCTTGGTCTAGTCCAAGTGAAAAGGGGATAGAATCCATCGTTGATTGGCTTATACTGACTTTAGGCCGCCCCGACGACTTTACTTTTTTTTTACTTTTTCTTATAATTTGCATATTAATTACTTCTTTTTCTTATACATTAAATGTTTGTGTAATGAAAAACGATAACACCGATAGACTTTGAAAGAAAGCTTTTATTTCTACTTAGAATAATTGGCATACACTATATTTAAATTTACTCGTCTAGTATTCCATATGAGAGTTTTCCCAAAGGGTATGGTCAAATCAGGAAGTAGGGAGGGATAACTCTCAATTACTTATTACAGTTTGTTTTCTGTTGTTTACATAGTCAAGACTTCTTTATTTTCGAGTGAGATTTATTTTTTTCTTGATATTGTAAGTGGTCGCGTCATACCGTGTTCTACCATCCTTCTTGAAATTGCGATTATAAAGTCCGACATTTAAAAAAACCAAATCTTTAACATTTAGGGAATGGCCACATATTTATCAAATATTTCGTTTTCTAATATTTGAGATTTATCTTTCTATTTTTCATGTAATTTTATGTCGGAATGTATACGGGGTGTGCAGGTGAAGCCCAAGGTGACCCCTCCAAGATCATGCAATTTATGTTATCTTACCGAAGCCCATGTACACTGTAAGTATTCACCCAACAAGTCCGCCTCGGGTAGGATGTGACACAAGGTAGCAAGTATGGGACATCTAAGCAAGGTTCGAAATTGATATTCAGTTGGTTCTGTAGTCAGACTCAACAAGTCGTTGTAAATAACAAGGCTGGTTTAAGATTTTCACTTAGTGTCGAAAAAAGTAGTTAACAATTGAATCTGTACCACTTGTTGCATAGCGGCATCAAATTGTATATGTTAGGTACTGGCATCAAATTCTATATGTATGATAGCGGCTTCTTCAAATTCACACTGCTAAATCGTTGTATATGTTGCGGGTATAATGGGTTACGTGGCGAAGTATTGTAGTAGCCAGACTTAAGAAACCACAATACATGGGTTATAGTTAGGAGTTTTGACTTTTATTTTCTCTTCTCGGCTGTACGTGATGGGCGGCGAGCGTGACAATGACTACCTACTACTGCTGGGATGGTGAGGTAAAGGGGGCCGGTGGGGTCCCCCAGCCGTTGGCTGCAATGGACCGTGAGCGTCTGTCGCTCACTTGTTCTCCCGTCCGCTGTCTCCTGCTGACTGACCTGTCGGCTCGAACCCTCAGGCCTTTTATGTTGATAGGTACTCCTACGCATCTTTATCTTTTTGATCTTGGATAACGGGCACATTTTTATATATTTCTTTATCTTCTCCCTGCTTCTTTGACCGGAAAGCCTCGCTTCCGTTTTTTAACTTCTTTGTTCACTTTTACCGGGAAAAGAGTCCTTTGTCATTTTTGTCGTCTTTTCTTTGTTTAATTCAACCGGAAATTCCTATTTCCGTTTCTACAATATACAACACACTTACGAGGACATTCAGAGGAGCTGGTGTCTAAAATCATTTCCTATTTAGTGTACATATTTTTAAAACAACAAAAACAAAAAAAAATGTATAAAAGTGAAATATTCACCTAAATTTGTTTTAATTATATTTCAGTCCTTACAGATCTGACTGAAATTATATCTTAAAATCGATTATATGTACCAGCAAATATACGCACACCCCGGGTGCAAATATTTGTTTTAATGTAATAAAATATCTTATTAAATGATAAAGGCTAATGAAACTAAATAAGAATGCAGATAAAAAGATTTGAATCAGAGGGGGGTATAATCGAAAAATAGAACAACTGAAACTTATTCTTCCATCTCTTCCGTCTTTCATTGCTAAATTCTCTCTATTAAATATATAATTAAACTAGGAAGTAAAGAATGAAAATTACAGTTTTATCTTGTTAATAGACTTCTTTTAAGATTTATTCCCGAGATTTTTGCTCATATTCATTATGATAAAACCAAACAATCAGAAATCAATAATAATAATGAGCCCATATTTATTAAAATCAAATTGTTTATATCAATATGCAAATTAGTTTTCCCGTACACTCTGTAAACCGCTATTTTGTTGTTTATATAAATACAATTGAATGTCATTAGTGTGTTGATATGGCCAACTGTATTAGTAATATAAAACGATTTTATTAATAATTGAGGTTTAAATAAAAAAAAGAATCATGGAGAATGGGATGTATATAACTAAGGGAATTTTGACTTGAGTAATGATATAGTTTCGGTTAAAGACAAACACAGAACCTCCATTATAATAAGATTTATATAATAGTAAAATAAATATCAAGATTAACTATACTTCAATCAATCTCTATTTCTTATATTTCTTTTTAGTTAAAAATTTCAATTTATGTGTAGCGTCAACAACTAAATTCAATATATACAATGTTCCAATCACAAATCTTCAAATAGGAACGCTTATTAGTATCATCAGATTAGATTCCATATTTTCAAATTCATGCGGAATCATTTTCTTCATCTGCATTTATTTTTTTATTTCAAACTCTGACACATCGTTTTGCTCACAACCCTCATAATTACATCAGGTTAAAATGGTAAAATGTAATTTATTTTAATAGAAAGTAACCCTTCTTCATTTTCTGTGACGAGGGCGCTGCAACTCCGATAATTGAGAGTGTATGGATTCTTGCTTTATATCACTTATGTATCCGTCCATTTTGTTTTAGAATTGAACCCTGAGTGGTTTTCCCTTAGACAAAGATAAAACTGGTTGATTTTTGTTTCTTATTTCTTCCTCCAAACCACCAGCACATCATCAGGACAAAAAAGAAAAAGATTTTCACCCCTGTCAAGCGTGAGTTGTTTCCATAAAGGACACAATCGTGGCTTCCTATTGCGCCCTTTCTATAGCATCATCGCCATGACACCCGTTGCCGTTAGCAGGTTATTGAGATAGCAAACATTATACTACGCATGCGTAGAACATCTCTCTTTATATTTCTTACATCTGATTGATATATGCGTTTTCATTTGTTGTTGTTTTTTGGGGGGGGTTTTGAGGGCTCTTTGTTTTTTGTTAAACAATACGTGGGGACATGGGTTAATAATCTTTGTTGTTGTTCTTGTTGTAAACTCTTTACAATTAAAAAACAAAAAAAGAATTCGTCCATGTATTTCCATTCTTCTCAGTTTTTTTTCCCTGTAGGAAATAATACATGTTCTTACGCTAGGGTTCGAATACGGATGGGAAGAAGGAAGAAGTAAAAAATATATCGCCTAACATTTGCATATAAATGCGTTTGCTTTTAGCAGGTCTTTACAAACGATCATACTGTCATATGTTGAAGTGTCGATATAATTGCATTCTTTTACTCATCTATAAGAAATAAGAAATAAAAAGGAAAATAAAAAAATACCTACCTAGGGTAAAAATCAATTTGATATACACAAAAATATTCCCACCCATTTCATAAACTGAAAATTATACACTTTTTAAACACGCATCTAAATTTAATTATATACCTAGGCGTACAAATCATATACGCATATACATGCAACCCCAAGGAACCGATTTTGGATAAAATAAAATATCCATAACAAGTTCTACCAAATACAAGTCAGTCTAAAAGAATGAAAAACTCATCGTAGCAATACCATAAGATAAAAGACTTCTCTGGCTTGGCTGCGTATAGGTCATACCAAATGCACTCACTTTTATTCCCAAACAAGAAACTCTACCTAAATTAGAACTCTATATTAAGGAAGCGCGTGGTGTAATGGTTAAAGTCATGGGAAATGGACTCGTCGCTCCGAGTTCAAATCCTGGACGTAATATTGCATTTCACTTAGCGTTAATACCCTTCGAACAGGTAGAAATCCAATTCTGCCCCCAGCTATGGGTAAATAGCAGGCCAGACTGGATTCTTTAACCATGGCTAGGTAACCAGTCTAGGAAAAGAAAACCTGTTGAACTCCGCTTAAGAAATTGACCTTGTGTCGAATACTGCTCGTGCGGATGGGTTGGTAAATATATATACTTGATAGGACGGGAAAGGTATGAATCCTACTCTTCCTCAAGCTATGTATAAAATAGTAGGTCAGACTGGGCTGTTTAACATTGGTTAGGCAACCGGTCTAGGAGAAGGAAAACTCTGAATTCAAACCTGTTGAACTCCGCTTAAGAAATTGACCTTGTGTCGTATCCTGCACGTACGGAGGGGTTGGTAAATATATATATTCCGTTAATCACATTTTGATTGAATACAGAAATCTCGTCCACAATCGAAAGATATTCAACACTCTTGAACTTCCTCGGCCGTTTCCCCATCGTTTTGTTTATTGTATGTTCAGTAAATTGTTATACCTAAAAGAATGACCCCATTAAGCGATAATGGGTTTAAAAATATCGTTGACCAGAATCCAGATGGTGAAGAAAACATCCCATATTTTTGTTAGCCAAGAGTTTTCAACCATTTCACTGGTCATCTTCAGTTGATTGTTGGTTGTAGTGTTTGTTTGGTTTTATTCATTTAGATTTATTTTTGTTTATTCAATTAGGACATTCTATTTTAAAAGGGTTGCTCAGAGGATTAGGAGGTTTATTATAATCCATCTGGATCACGATGTAAGAAAAGGGACTAAAAGAGTTGAATGTCTACAACTGAAGATCATAAAGAAGAAATGTTCCGAGCGGAGACAAAAGTCATATAATATGATATGACTTTTGTCTCCGCTCTTGAAAACACGAAGTATAAACAAGCTCTGAAAGTGTTTTTTATAAAATCGAAATATTGTTCAATATCAGCTTTGAATATGCTATAAAATGTCTTCACTTTAACAGCATTTTGTGGTGTTTTCATATCCTTTTATCTAGACTCATACTGTCGGATTCATTTCCTTTCTATTAACTTATATCCTGTCTTTGGAAACACATACATATATATATGTATATTATATATATATATATAATACATACAAATATCTATTGACCTATCTCTCTCTCTCTCTCTATATATATATATATATATATATAATATATATTATATATCATCATCATCATCATCATCATGTCGCGCATGCAGCACGGATATCCATGACAATCTCTCGCCAACCTTCCCTATCAGTCATTGCACCTAAATCCGCTCTATCAACGTATTTCATATTCTTTATAACAACGACTTATTCGGTTAGTTATTGTATCAACGGTCGAAGTTGCGATCAACTCGATATTGTATTTCCGCTAAGTCACCTTCTTTATTATATATATATATATATATATATATATATATATATATTATATATATATATATATACGCGTTGACAATAAGAAAAGAATATTCTGAAGTAGTAATCAGTAATATGAATGAATAGGCCAAAGCACTTTGTGATATTGGTCGACAACAACACGAAGTGACATTTTTTTCTTTGAAGTTCCCGTTTTATTTAATTTATTGCGACAAACTTAAGAAAACGCGCCTCGTTGGCAATACACTGAAACTAGGTTGGTTTGGGGTTGATTGAAAAAGCGTAAATCGAATCTGTATCAAATGTGTGAGAAAAAAAACCGAACGGCCGATTGTGAAAAATCGACTCTTAATAAACATCGATCTCAATTGCTTCATGAAACACTTTATTGACATATCAACGTACAGACGTGTAACGTTATAGCTTTTACTTTGAATGGAGTGGTGATATGTTGATATAGAAATTAAGTTGTATACTTATCTCCCCCCCACCTCGGGAGCTTCGGCTTTGGACCGCAGAAGTTAACAACGTTGATCCCAGGGAGCCATCCCCCCTAGGCAACACCTACCCCTTTGATTTAAAGGGTTAGGGCTGGGTTTATTGCCCCGTGTCTTAGGTGCCCCTTTGAGGGGGGGTGCCGACGGGATCAAAGCATTTTTGCACCTACCACCCATGAGCTTCGGCATGTGGGTGGGCCCACATAAAAATGTTATTGTGTCACGCCTGCATAAGCGGGATGCATGGCAAAAACCCTTGTTGTATACTCTTCTTTTTTTCTTACTTCTATTTTTCTTCTGTTCATCTTTGGTATCTTACGTTCTTCTGCTAGCGTCTCTTCTAACGTCTCTTCTAGCGTATGGATTTCGTCTTGGTGGTCGGTCGCACTTAATTCATTTCTTCTTCTAGATCAGTCTTGTTGCCAAGACATTCATCAACCACAAAACTATATTATTTATGTAAACTTTCATTTTCTTAACTAAACATATTTCTCTAACTAAACATAGCGCGCGTATGCAGGTGAGTTCTAGCAAGGCAGTACATCTTCGCTGCCTGACGTCCAAGCTGAAACTGAAGACCCAACCAGGTCCCACGTGACTTCACGTATTTCGCGGGCTTTCTGTAATCTTCCATGGAAAGTCCCACCCGTGATATGAAAAGGGGCCATCCCCTCTAAAATACAGGGGATTGACAATAATCTATGCATAGATTATGTAACCCCCTTCTCTGGACCGATACTATATTGGAGAGGCTTGAATCTTGGTTCCTGGGCCGATGCTGGGAGTTGGCTGACAATTCCTGGATGTTTGATGTCTTGGGGGAAATCTTGCTTTGTGTCCTTTATAGTTTTTAGTAATAAAACAAGGTCACTTCATTTTCTCATGAGATTTTTATTTTCCCCAAGCCAAAACTGCAAGAATAAAATCCGATTTTCAGAGACATTTCAGCAAAACATACCAATAATAATCAGCAAAATGAGGAGTCAAGCCTCAAATCAAAACACTAAAAATCATTGAATAGTAGCAAATAATTTTTGTACAATTTATCTTGTCTTATATAAATTATAGTAAATGAATTTAATTAGTAATCCCCTGATCTCTTTCTAACCATGGGATAATCTTTACCACTACTGTTCCAGATAATCAGTATTTACATTTTTGCGTTTCTGTTACATAGCGCCTTCTTTACAGGCACTAAATATCTATCTGTTATATACTGGCTTTTTTCTTCACATTGCTAAATCGTGTATCTGCATACGTAGCGGGTATCGTCACTAACCCTAGACGATATATGTAGTGGTCGCTTAATTAAAATCTACAACACATGGTATAGTAGGAATTTTGACTTTATTTTTCTTCTCGGCTGTGCGTAGTGGGCGGCGGGCATTGACAATGACTTGACCGAGGGTTGACGATGACTGGTCCTACTGTTGGGATGGTGGCGATAGTGAGGTGGGGTGGCTAGGTGACGCCTCGCAGCCTGCAGCTGTGACCGTGAGTGGCCGTCACGCTCACTTGTTCCCTGTTCGCGTCTTCTCCTGACTGTTCCTGACGACTCGACCCTCTGGCTTTTGTATTGACGACCGCCTACGCATCTTTATCTTTTGATCTGATAACTATTTCCGAACTGATTGTTACCCATCCTTCTTTTGTTCGCTTTACCGGGAAAAAGTCCTTTGTCATTTTTGTCGTCTTTTCTTTGCTTTGTTCAATTCAACCGGAAATTCATATTTCCGTTTGTACAATATCCAACATTTCATCTTGAACGATTTGGACAGTCTCATTTTTAACCAGAAGGTGGTGTGATATGATAGCGGTCGTATTTTGTAAAAATACGTTTAATAATAATAATAATAATAATAATAATAATAATAATATTTGTTGGTATCGGCTAGATTATTCAAAAGATTCCTGGAGACCTGAGCAAATGTCTCACTCTAGAAGGCGGTGGCTGAGGGTCTTATTGTCCTGGTTATGACGTTAAGCTCTATCTGATAGTGAAGTCCCAGTTTTAGAACTAGGGGAATGAGGAGTACCCTTTAATCACTATTACTCCCAGGCCCAGTCGTACCCGGAGTGGTAGTATCTGTTAGGGTCCTTCCTATAGTTTTGCTAGAACAAAATGAGGTCAAACATGTTTTTAAAAAATTGTGTTTTAAAACATTGATTACCCATCAAGAATTAATCAAACAAAACGTCTTAGGTATAAAATAACTCAACAAGGGTTGATATGCCATAAAAAAAAACAACCAACCAACCAACCAGCCAACCAACCAACAATTCTTTTGATAAGTATTAGCCACTGAAATAAATATATTGACAAAGAAGATCATTTTGAATTATAGATACCTGTTGCATAAAAAATGATTTTATTCACGATATAGACTTCTGTTTATAAAAGAAACAAAATTTTTAGTAAAAAGAAGTCCAGAATAAACGACAAACAGAAAATATTAAAAACCTTAAAAAAATATAGGAAAAATTGTACGGAAGAAAAAATAAAACATCATCATCCTCTATCCACATCTATTTATGTCAGATTCTTCTTCTTCTTCTTCCTCCCTGTCGGCTGGGGCGTTAGAATACACCGACTGCACCTCTGCAGAGGGGTAAGACTCTCCAATGGGGCCACCTGTTGGCCGTGGGTGGCGACAGTGATGCCTAAGGATAGAGCCCAGGTGGATGAGCAGTTCATGACATGCAATACTCCACTTTGGCCCTATCTTGGGCTAGACGGGCGGTCGGAGAGGCCCCTCGATCAATCGGCTGGTCACGTCAAGCCCTAGCACCTATATGATTTTCCCAACCCTATTGCCTTATGGCAAGCCCCAACCCTTTTTATCATATGGGTGCTAGAAGGCGGTGGCTGCGGGTCTACATGTCCTGGGAATGACGTTAAACTCTATCTGATGGTGAGGTTCAGTTTCGGAGGGTTTGGGGAATGTGGAGCACCCCTTCATCACCATTGCCTCCTGGTCCACTCTGACCCGGAGTGTTAATACCTGTTAGGGTCCTATCTATGGGTTGAATAGAAAAATGTATTTATAAAAAAATTGTATATCCATTAAGAATTGATTTATTTCAAAAACTTATCGGCATTAAATGACCCCACTGAGGTTGATATGCCCGTAAAACAAAACAAACCAACCCAAACTTCTTCTTCTTCTTCTTCTTCTTCTTCTCTTCTTCTTCTTCTTCTTCTTCTTCTTCTTCTTAATTTTTAACTATTTTCTCTTCTTCTTCTTCTTCTTCTTCTTCTTCTTCTTCTTCTTTCTTCTTCTTCTTCTTCTTCTTCTTCTTCATTTTTACTATTTTCTCTTCTTCTTCTTCTTCTCTTCTTCTTCTTCTTCTTCTTCTTCTTCATTTTTACTATTCTCTTCTCTTCTTCTTCTTCTTCTTCTTCTTCTTTCTTCATTTTACTATTTTCTCTTCTTCTTCTTTCTTCTTCTTCTTTTCTTCTTTCTTCTTCTTCTTCTTCTTCCCTTCTTCATTTTTACTATTTTTCTCTTCTTCTCCTTCTTCTTCTCTCTTTCTTCTTCTTCTTCTTCTTCTTCTTCTTCATTTTTACTATTTTCTCTTCTTCTTAATTTTTACTATTTTCTCTTCTTCTTCTTCTTCTTCTTCTTCTTATTATTATTATTATTATTATTATTATTATTATTATTAGTAGTAGTAGTAGTAGTAGTAGTAGTAGTAGAAAAAGTAATAGTAAAAGGAGGAGTAGTATTAGTAGATGAAGAAGCGAAAAATGAATTAAAAAACAAAACAAACATAAAAACAGTCAACTCGATTTTTCTTCCATCTCTTTTCGTTATATTTATAGAAACTGACTAAAACCTTTTTTTCCTTCTTTTCTGTGGGTTATAATTTAATCGTGCCGTTGTCTTGTTCAAAGTATCGAGGAGCTAAGATCGAAATCTGTAATGGACTGTTGATTTGATTGTTTCTTGCTAAAAATATTCATTTCTTCCAGAATGGGAAATCATAAAAAAAGACATCTATAAATTCAACAAGTAAAAAAATGCATTGAATGTAGAGGATGGAAGAAAAATTGACAACAACAGCGAAACGAAATGCAGTTGAATATATATATATATATATATATATATATATATATATATATATATATATATATATATGTTCCCCATATGCTATATCCCTATATATGCTCCCCATCACCTAGGGTTGAGCACTCTGGAGGGGATCTCGCTGACAGCCGCCAACTCAAGCGTAAACGCTATAAGGAATGGAGCTCTCTGTGACGGCCTTTGCACACAAAGCGAGATGTGTATTAAAACAGTTAAAAAATCCCATTCCTATTCTGTAAGGGAACACAGCCTAATGGTTAAGGTGCTGGACTGACACCCAACCGACTGGAGTTCAATTCCGGCTGTAGGTAGCTTACAAAATGTCTAGCCACACTGAAGAGACTTGATAAGTCGAAACACGTGTCTGTGGATGACCCCATATATTAGGGCTTTAAAAAGACCCACTAAAATATTGATTATTAAAAAAAATGTATATATTTTACAATAGAAGCGGGGGGGCAAAAGGCGAAAAAAAACGAGTTGCTTTTCGCATTTTGGACCGCCCCCCCCCTCTATTGTAAAATATAAACTTAAAAAAAAATGAATCTTTTAGTGGGTCTTTTTAAAGCACTAATAAAATTCTGTACACACCACAAAAAAATTAACAATATATATATATATATATATATATATATATATATATATATATAATGTATTTATTCGTTAAATCCTATTTCCAGTCTGTAGGTGCTGATGGCCGAGTGGCTAAAAAGTCTGACTGATGATAAATCGATCGGGTTTGTTTGCTAAAGGCTTTTTTCCTGTTTAGTTTAATGACACAAAATACATTCCAAATATTCTTTAGTTTTGGGATTAAGTTATGTTTGAAAACAATCCATTCTATTTGGTTCTAATTAGTCATAATTCGAATTTAAGTCAGAAACTTGCCCGTCTCGTACTTTACATTCTGCCTGTTACTTTCCCCCTCTCTATATATATATCTTGATTGACTACTCATTATATCTGTTAGTTTTCTCAGAGAGGGTGATGGGTAGACGGACTTATTAGTATGTTAATTTTCTGCAGCTAATAAGTCACCTTTTGACTTAATTGTAAATTTTAGCAAAATGATTTTAATGTTTGTTCTTTTATTCTCTGGTCGTATTTTCTTAAAATTTAATTCCTCTCTCAAACTAACTTTCTTCTTTGTCACAACACGCTGTTTCTGATATATATATATATATATATATATATATATATATATATATATATATATATATGAGTAAAGAAAATAACAAAAAGACTTAGAGATTAAGCATTATAGTCTATTTCAGGGAGCTTAGACAAATAGTCTTAAATCTCCCGACTCATCAGGATGCGAATGATGAAATTTTTTATTACTTTAAAGGCATTTGAAAACAGATTTTTATTTATATTTTTTTTTTATTTTTTAGAATAGTCCTGTGATATGAATTCCAAATGAGATCCTTGATGCTGAAAAAAAAAAATTATGTTTTAGATTCACTTCCGCACAAATAATCGGTCAGCAAAAAATGTATCTCTTAACTGTATCCATTTTTGTTTTTGGCAGATTATAAAAAAGAAAGACATATTCAAAGTTCGTCACCAGGCGAAATTCCCTATTCAACTAATTTGAAAAAAGCAACGGAAATTAGGAAGGATTTATAAATTTTGAATAAAATTATTTAAAATCTCTCTATATATATTTTTATATTTTTATATATAAAGTAAGATAGTTAAGAAAGAAGTAAAGTTATTAAATTTTAGGATATCCTACATACATAGGAAAGACCGCCACACATAAACACACACGGAGAATTCGAAGCAATAGACACTACCAAACATACAACAGAATGAGATGATTCTAGGGATAAGTTAACAGCTCCTTTCCAGGGCCTCGTGCTTTCAGAAATCTTCTGATGAAGGGATTTTTATCCCGAAATATTAAGAGAATAAATTAAGGGTATATGAACAACATCGCAGCTACCTCGTTTGTTGCGTTGTGAAAGGCTTCAAAACCATCCGCTAGACCAATATAAACAATGTTTCAAGCAAATTATAAAACTATAAGCAGCACCCCACGATGAAACAGCTATATGGCCACCTGCCCCCGATCTCACAAACCATTCGAGTGAGACGGACAAGACATGCCGGGCACTGCTGGAGAAGCAAGGATGAGCTCATAAGTGACGTTCTCCTGTGGAAGCCAACACACGGACATGCTAGTGTGGGCCGCCCAGCAAGGACCTACATTGACCAACTAAGCAAAGATGCAGGTTGCTGCGCAGAGGACCTCCCTGGGAAAATGAATGATAGGAAAGGTTGGCGAGAGATTGTCATGGATATCCGTGCTAATAGCGCGACATGATGATGATGATGATGATGTGTATAAAATTATATACATGTGTGTGTGTGTGTGTGTGTGTGTGTGTGTGTGTGTTGTAAAGTTCGAAGAACTGTAACTGAGTAAATCCACATTCCTCTAGTTAACGTTAGTAAAATTGACGCTCGTTTAAAGAATGAATTTGCTGTGTTCCTAACAAAGTAATACACCTAATGGGCTTTTTTGCGAATGCTTGGTTGGTTGGGTTTTACGGCATGTCAACCTTTGTTGGGTTATTTTATGCCGGAGATGTTTTGTTTTATTCATTCGTGATGGGTACTCAATTTTTTAAACAGATTTTTTTTAGAACTCATCTTGTTCTATTTAACCCATAGTTGTGACCCTAACATATACTACCACTGTGGTTCAGAGAGGACCTGGGAGTAATAGTGATGAAGGGTACTCCCCATTCTCCAGAGTTCCGGAACCGTAACCTCACCATCAGATAGAGCTTAACGTCATACCCAGGACAATAAAACCCTCAGCAACCACCTTCTAGCACATATATGATAAAAGGGTTGGGGCTTGCCATAAGGGCAATAATATTGGGTCAATCATATAGATGCTAGGGCTTGACATGACCAGTCGAATAATCGGAGGGGGCTTCTCCGACTGCCCATCTGGCCTAAGTCAGAGTCAAAGAGGAGCGTTGCATGTCATGGACTGCCCAGCCTTCAGTTTTCCACGTAACACGGGTCGCCACCCACGGCCGACAGGTGGCCCCAAGGGGTTGGGGGGTCTTATCTCTCTATAGAGGTGCAGTCGGTGCATTTTAAAGCCCCAGCCGACAAGGCTGAAGGAAAATTTGTAAAGAGGTATATATATATATATATATATATATATATATATATATAATAAGTAATCCACAGACACGTGTTTCGAAGTATCACTTCTCATCAGTGTGGCTATACCGTTTAACAGCTACCCCTGGCCGGGTTTGAGATCCGAATGAACTTTCGTTCGCCAATCCTCTTACCTGTACGGCCAGAGGCAGCTGTCAAATATAGGAGAATATTTAATCGTTATATTTCTAAGCGGAAATGAATTCACTATTAGCTGCGCGCCAGATACGGTGAATCTGCAATTAAATCCCTATTTAAAGTGCTCGACCAAAGTGGGAAAATATAGGATAAATAAGTAATCCACAGACACGTGTTTCGAAGTATCACTTCTCATCAGTGTGGATATATCTATCTATCTATCTATCTATCTATATATATATATATATATATATATATAGATAGATAGATAGATAGATACTATAGGTGCTCTCTCTTTATATATGTATATACATTATATATATATATATATATATATATATATATATATATATATATATATTGTAAGTGTGTGTGTGTGTGTGTGTGTGTGTGTGTGTGTGTGCTGAATGCCACACATGGTCAATTTCTTAATCGGAGTTAACAGTTTTGAACATCAGAGCTTTATTCTCCTAGACTGGTTGCCAAACCAAGTTTAAAGACCCCTGTTCTCCCTACTATTTACCCATAGCCGGGAGAGGGGATAGTTTCCAATGATATATGTATATATATATATGAAGATAGGATGGATGTAGTAGAATCCGACAGTATGAGGTAGGTAAAAGGATGGTGAACAAGAAATGATAACTCAAAACAATTCTAAGAGTTGAAACGTTTCGTCCGATTTATACGGACATCATCGGTCAAATGATTTTTATTGAAAGCAAAATTACGTGCAAGTACAAGTGAATTTGGTGAGAGGGAGAGTTAGTAGCGGGAGGGAGGATAGGGACAGACGTGATATATATATATATATATATATATATATATATATATATATTAAATTTTTACTTGAAGGCACTTACAACGCATGTATCGCATAAAATTCGATACTTTTTCTTATAGAAAATGAACTTGACAAGTGTAATCCCGGCAAAGGATGGCTCGGTGTGTAGAATACCGTACAGACTGTTTCGACTTTATTAAGTCTCATCAGCGGTATATACTAACGATTTCCCTCCGACAGAAATCGAAACCGGGACTTCAGCAGACACAGTGAAACACTAGTGAAACACTTTTATCGCCTCGGCCACAGTACACAGCTGACCATCCTAGCGAAATCAAGCTTGTCAAGTGATACTTACACGCCTCTACCATAATAGGTAAGGGGGTGTTATTGGGAGAATAATAACAAACAGAACGTATGCTCTTCGGCGAAGTGAATAAGATTTTTGGATGTTTGTTCATTTTAGAAACGTTGCTGAATAAAGTATATATTAAATTTTTACTTGAAGGCACTTACAACGCATGTATCGCATAAAATTCGATACTTTTTCTTATAGAAAATGAACTTGACAAGTGTAATCCCGGCAAAGGATGGCTCGGTGTGTAGAATACCGTACAGACTGTTTCGACTTTATTAAGTCTCATCAGCGGTATATACTAACGATTTCCCTCCGACAGAAATCGAAACCGGGACTTCAGCAGACACAGTGAAACACTAGTGAACACTTTTATATTTTATATTATATATGGGGGGGGGGGGTAAATAAAATAAATAAATAAATAAATAAAAACAACTTTAGTTAACGCTAGTAACATTCCCGCTCATTTTATGAAATGAATTTAGTATGACCTACCTAAGTAATAACCCTAATGGGTTTTTTTGCGAAGTTTTCAAAGAAATAAATAAGAACTCTTTTAAAATGGAGGCGAAATTGAAAGGTTATTACCTGGGGAATTAGAACTTGTCAGTTTTCCTTTCATGAAAATGAGAGAAATTGTGTTGGCTTCATTTTCGATTATCATCTCTCAGACCAGCAAAATTTGGGGATCGTGTAATATTTCAGGAATCATAAATCTACGAAATGATAAATATACTTCGCCATTCTTCTAATAGTATCTTATTCTGTACTTGAGACGAACAAAGAAAAATAAGAGGAAAGAGATTGTGTGAAAGAGAGAGAGAGAAGAGAGAGAGAGAGAGAATAGAGAGGGAGAGAGAGAGAAGAGAGGGGGAAAGAGAGGGGGTTAGAGAAGAGGAAGAGAGAGAGAGAGAGAATCATAAATCCATGAAACGATAAATACATTGCGCCATCCGACTAATAGCAACTTATTTTGTACTTGCGAAACACAAAGCAAACGAAAAGGAGACAGAGAGAGAGAGACAGACAGACAGACAGAGACAGAGAGATAGAGAGAGAAGAGAGAGAGAGAGAAGCAGACAGACAGACAGAGAGAAAGAAAGAGAGAGAAACTAGTATCTAGGGAGAGAGAGAAAGAGAGAGAAACAGAGAGATAGACAGAGAGACAGACAGACAAAGAGAAAGAGAGAGAGAAATAGTATCTAGGGAGAGAGAGAGAGAGAGAGAGAGAGAGAGAGAGAGAAACAGACAGACAGACAGACAGAGAGAAAGAGAGAGGGAAACCAGTATCTAGGGAGAGAGAGACAGAGACAGAGAGAGACACAGAGAGATAGAGAGACAGACAGAGAGAAAGACAGAGATAATCTAGTATCTAGGGAGAGAGAGAGAGAGAGAGAGAAACATAGAGATAGAGAGACAGACAGACAGAGAGAAAGAAAGAAAGAGATAAGCTAGTATCTAGGGAGAGAGACAGACAGACAGACAGACAGAGACTGAGAGAGAAACAGAGAGATAGAGAGACAGAGAGAAAGAAAGAGAGAAACTAGGATCTAGGGAGAGAGAGACAGACAGATAGACAGACAGACAGACAGAGATAGAGACAGAGAGATAAACAGAGAGATAGAGAGATGGACAGACAGACAGACAGACAGAGTGAAAGAGAGAGAGAAACTAGTATATAGGGAGAGAGAGACAGACAGAGACAGACAGACAGAGACAGACAGAGAAACAGAGATAGAGAGAAAGACAGACAGACAGACAGATAGAAATAAAGAGAGAAACTAGTATCTAGGGAGAGAGACAGAGATAGAGACAGAGAAACAGAGAGATAGATAGACAGACAGACAGACAAACAGACAGAAAGAGAGAGAGAGAGAAACTAGTATCTAAGTAGAGAGAAAGAAAGAGAAAGAGAGACAGAGAGAGAAACAGAGAGATAGAGAGACAGATAGACAGATAGAGAGAAAGAAAGAGAGAGAAAGAGAGAGGGAGAGAGAGAGAGAGAGAGAGAGAGACTTCTTTTTTCGTTTTATTCGTAATCATTTCTGTCGCAGCTGTTGTATGGGTTGACATTCTAAGGGTTCATAAAACGACATCCAGGTCAGACAAAACGATGACCTCAGCAGTGTCGGAATTAGACGCGCCGAGGTCGCTCTTAAATTGTATAAAGCTGGAAAGATCCGTGTTAAAAATATTGATTGGTCTGTACACGATGTGTTCAAAAAATATCGCGACCGAATCTGAAATTGTTTCTGATATATCCGGGTTAAGGGATAGATTATGAAATTGTAGTAAGGTATATTCTCGTAGATAAATAGAAGCTGGTGCGTCGAGTAGCAGTAGTAGCAATACTTCTTCCGAACAGTCGGCGTGGTAGTCTTGCTAGTAGGCTAGTAGGCTAGTAGTAGGCGCTTGTACCACCATAGTGTCGAGTATTTATGGAGGACACTATCCAATCAGATTATAGTGAGGAAGTACCAAGGTATTTACATATTCATTACATCAGTTTCATAACTAATGAGCGTACTATCAATTTTACACAGCTATTGTAGAAAAAGTATTTGAATTCAAACCTAAACGGTTGGAAAATATCATTTGAATTTCAATGGAGACGCTTAGATTTTGATTGATATTTCGTAACCTTAGTTTGAGTCCTCTCTTCCTGTTCAGAGTTTGAACCGTGGGAAATGATAGTCAGTCTGTTGCGAGCCGTCGAGATAGGAAGACGTAATGGCGGTGGTTAGCTGGACTTAGGAAACTGTTCAACATGAAGGTAAAAGTTTTGCCAATTGTAATTGGTGCCCTTGGAACGGTCCCTAATTCTTTGGAAAAGAATTTGGGTGAATTGGAAATCAGAGGAAGAATCGAGACCATCAAAACTACAGCAATGTTGGGATCGGCTAGAATACTCAGAAGAATCCTGGAGACCTGAGGAGACTTACTGTCACTCAGCCTCCAATGAACCACAGGTTACGGCAGGTGTGATAAACTAATAATAATAATAATAATAATAATAATAATAAATTTTGAACATACAACAAAATGGTATATGCATAAACCAGAATCTGTTCTTGAGAACGAAACGCATAAAATTATCTGGGACTTTGAGATAAAAACAGATCACCTTATCCCAGAAAGAAGACCAGACCTAGTGTTGATTATCAAAAAAGAAAGAACTTGTCAACTGGTGGATTTTGCAGTTCCAGCAGATCACAGTGTGAAGCTGAAGGAAAATGAAAAAATTGAAAAATACCTGGACCTTGCCAGAGAACTGAAAAAGTTATGGAATACGAAAGTCAAAGTTATACCAATTGCAGTTGGTGCACTTGGAACGGTCCCAAAAGGATTGGAAAAAGTTTGGAAAATCTGGGAATCAGAGGGTGAATCGAGACCATCCAGAATACTGCACTGCTGCAATCTGCAAGAATACTCAGAAGAGTCCTGGAGAACTGAGGAGACTTGCTGTCATTCAGACTCCAGTGTAAGGCCATCAGCTAACGCTGATGTGAAAAACTCAAAAGGAGTGAATAATAATATTAATAATGCCACAAAAGAATAGCAAATATAGGGTGACAGAGATGAGACAATAAACCATGTATTAAGCCAATACAGCAAACTAGCAAAACGAGAATACAAGGCAAGACACGACTGGGTTGGAAAGGTGATCCACTGGGAATTGTGCAATAAACTCAATTTTGACCATACAACAAAATGGTAAATGCATAAACCAGAATCTGTTCTTGAGAATAAAACACATAAAATTCTCTGGGACTTTGAGAGAAAGACGGATTACCTTATCCCAACCAGAAGACCAGACCTAGTATATTATAATATATATTATAAATATATTATTATATGGGAGAATAAGTGCTTAATTGGAGTCGTACCTAATTTTGAAAATTAATTAATTAATAATGAATTAGGCGGGAATACCTATTAAATGTATGGCTAAACAAATCGAGAAAAATCAATCTCTGTATGTACATTTCGGCCTATTAGGCCTCATCAGCAGAGCTATAGATCGGAAGACCGCCCTGTGCGTGATTTGAAACCGGACTGCCAAGCTGACAGGCCGATCTCATAACCTCTACACTAAACGGACTTCTTAGATTTTATGATTTGTTTAGAGTAGGTTAACATTCCACTTCTAGTGACTTTTATTACACGACGATATGATAAGTTGTAAACACGGTTTGTTTTTGAATGGCTTTTTGCCGATAATTTTTGGGAGAATAAGTGCTTAATTGGAGTCGTACCTAATTTTGAAAATTAATTAATTAATAATGAATTAGGCGGGAATACCTATTAAATGTATGGCTAAGCACTTATTCTCCCAAAAATTATCGGCAAAAAGCCATTCAAAAACAAACCGTGTTTACATATTATTATATGTTCGTCCACAGTTATATGTTTCAAGTATTCCTATCTAATATTAATAATTTACACATAAGTGTATAGTTTCAAGTAAATACTTTTATCTAATAATAATGATTCTTTGCAAGCCATGGTTTCAAGTATTTTGATCTAATACTAATAGTTTACACACTAATGGGTCCAGTTTAGCTCAGTCAGTAGAACATCCAGCTAAGAATCATAAGGTTCCTGGTTCGATACCGGTCCCCACAAACTCAGCATATGAGTAACACAAAAATAGGTAAACCGATATGTTCAGTAAAGTAGGGAACTGATGGTAGGTGTTGTTTTCCCTTATCTATCATATTTATTCAATTTTCAAATTTAATAGAAAAAATATTCAAAAGCCAATTTATACAATGTATCGTCTTCCGGTTTAACAGCTTGTATGTTTTCCTTGAGTGACAGACAGACAGACAGACAGATAGATAGATAGATAGATAGATAGATAGATAGATAAACAGGCCTAAATTGAGATATATATATATATATATATATATATATATATATATATATATATATATATATATATATATATATAGGGTCAGGCAAAATGATCTGATGTAGGTTTAATAAAATGCAAAAATTTATTTTCGAAAAGTACATATAATGCCATTTTTTTCATATAATGCCATTTTGTTTTGTTTCGTTATAATGCCATTGTTTTTCGTTTCTTTTCAGTTGCTGCCATTTTCGAGATCGTTAGATTCCCTTCTTCAGATGAATGTCGCTCCTGTTCAACGGATCCTTTGTTGTTATTGACAGCGGCAGCGTCTGTAAAATATTTGTAATAACGGTGTATTCCGATATCTCTCTCTCTCTCTCTCTCTCTCTCTCTCTCTCTATATATATATATATATATATATATATATATATATATATATATATATATAAAAACACACTAAGATAGATATATAGATGAATAGAAAGATAAACAAGCCGAAATTGATAGATAAATAGATAGATAGATAGATAGATAGATATATGAACAGACTAAGATAGATAGATAAACAGGCCGCAATAGATAGATAGATAGATAGATAGATAGATAGATAGATAGATAGATAGATAGATATGAACAGACTAAGATAGATAGATAAACAGGCCGCAATTGATAGATAGATAGATAGATAGATAGATAGATAGATATGAACAGACTGATAGATAGATAAACAGACCGCAATTGATAGATAGATAGATAGATAGATATGAACAGACTAAGATTAGATAGATAAACAGGCCACAATTGATAGATAGATAGATAGATAGATAGATAGATATGAACAGACTAGGATAGATAGATAAACAGGCCACGATTGATGGATGGATAGATAGATAGATAGATAGATAGATAGATATGAACAGACAAAGATAGATAGATAAACAGGCCACGATTGATGGATATCTATCTATCTATCTATCTATCTATCTATCTATCTATCTATGAACAGACTAAGATAGATAGATAAACAGACAGCAATTGATGGATAGATAGATGGATGGATAGATAGATAGATAGATAGATAGATAGATATGAACAGACTAAGATAGATAGATAAACAGACCGCAATTGATAGATAGATATGAACAGACTAAGATAGATAGATAAACAGACCGCAATTGATGGATAGATAGATGGATGGATAGATAGATAGATAGATAGATAGATAGATATGAACAGACTAAGATAGATAGATAAACAGACCGCAATTGATAGATAGATAGATAGATAGATAGATAGATAGATAGATAGATATGAACAGACTAAGATAGATAGATAAACAGACCGCAATTGATGGATAGATAGATGGATGGATAGATAGATAGATAGATAGATAGATAGATAGATAGATATGAACAGACTGATAGATAGATAAACAGGCCGCAATTGATAGATAGATAGATAGATAGATAGATAGATAGATAGAAAGATAGATAGATAGATAGATGTGAACAGACTAAGATAGATAGATAAACAGGCTGCAATTGATATATATACATAGATGCTTCCCTTTTAATATAATATACTTATTGTCTTTGATTGATTGAAAAGCCTATTTTCAATGCAGGTGCATATGCATTTGTCTCTTCACTCACTGCACATTGTTCCAAATGCACAACAACAACAGACTGCATTTCATTTCTAATTCTACGATTCCAAAATTTGGTCAGCACTTCGATTCCTGTGCGCCATCAAGTCAGGCGGGTAACACTTAGCTACACAGCATTCATTCATGTCGATAGTATTTACCTTGATTTCAAGTCGATGACCCACAAATGTATCGATGTGTCGCAGTTTAATCATCACCACCAACTATTGATTATATCGATATGTTTTCGTTTAGGCTGAAGTTTTATCACAAACACACACACACACACACACACACACACACACACACATATATATATATTATATATATATATATATATAATATATATATATATATATATTATTAAGAAAAATGAAAAACACAGGTTTAAAGGGGTTAAGTGGTGAGTTTATTGGCCGACGCTGCAGTGTTTCGATTATTAATTAGATCATCTTAAGGGCATTTGTTGGTATGTGGAAGGTGATAAGAAATTATTTAACACAGAATAACGAGAAAAGCGAGTGGTATTCTTTGTTATTCAGTCAGTTTAAAAAATTTTGAGGTTTGAAAAAAGGGAACGGTTTGAAATATGACGTCAAATATTCTCTTTTATGGCATGAGTATGGGACGATGTAGGTGTGTGTATCGAAAGGAAACATTGTGCATTTTTTAGGTATGTGGTTGTGTGTGTGTGTGTATAAATTTTTTGCAATAAACGACAGCGGAAATAAAACCTAAAAGGTTGTGTGTGTGTGTGTGTGTGTGTGTGTGTGTGTGTGTGTGTGTTGGTAAGAGGTAGGGGAGAGGCGTCATTGGGCGTGAGAAGATTTTTTTTTATTTTTCATATATATTTTTTTTATTTTAATATATTATATATATAATATATATATATATATATATATACAATCACGCATAAACACATACACACACATAAGCTCACACATACAGAACCACGCCTAAACACACACACACACACAAACACAAACACACACAAACGCACAGACATACATAAACACACACACATACACACACAGAAGCACACACATGCACATACACATACTTCTTATATTTTACTTTAAATATCGTTTCTTCAAAAAAATGTTTAAATTAGATTAGAATTTAAAATAAGATTTAACTAAAAGTTATATATGTATATATATGAAGTGTTTGAGATGGTGATAGCCGACAATTTTTGGGAGATTATGTGCTTAATTAAAGTCATACCTAATTTGAGAATTAATTAGTTATAATTAAATGAATTTGGCGTGCATATCGGTTTAAATGTAAGGCGTAAACAAATCGAGAAAAAGTCAATCTCTGTATGTACATTTCAGCCTATTAGGCCTCATCATATATAATATATATATATATATATATATATATATTATATAGAGAAGAGAGAGAGAGAGAGAGAGAGAGAGAGAGAGAGAGAAGAGAGAGAGAGAGAGAGAGAGAGAGAGAGAGAGATAAACAAGCTAAATTTAAAGATAGATACATTCATACAAATATAGATAGAAACAAATATCAATATGAACAGACTAAGATAGATAGATAGATAGATAGATAGATAGATAAACAGGCTGACATTGATAGATGGATAGATAGATAATTAGATAGATAGAAAGATAGATAGATAGATAGATAGATAGATAGATAGATAGATAAGGCTGACATTGATAGATGGATAGATAGATAATTAGATAGATAGAAAGATAGATAGATAGATATAAAAAGTGAGATACATAGAGAGATATGGATAAACAAACATACAAACTTCCCATAATTTGCTTTAAATATAGTTTCTTAAAAAAATATTTATTATTCATTTAAATATTCTTATTCATCTATTTTCAATATTTAATTGGGAGGATATGGGATTTGTTGATAACTTTTATGAGTATTCTAAGCTGCCATAATTCTATTATAAACCTTGACATTCTCGCATAAAGCTAACGTTAACGTAACGTTAACCTAACTGAAAACCGTACCACCCATCGAAAAAGTTATCTGCATTAACTTATAATTACGATATTTATTCAGAAAAGCGTGGATCTTTCTTCACAAAACGAAAACATCAATTTTTTCATCCATGGCTTTTATCTATTTTTAATTCAATTCTATTTAACTAGTCTAGTGCTAACAAAAAGTGGATAGACTCCCTCAATGTCCGGCTGATACGAACAATAGGACAATTTACGATATTTACTTAGAAAAGCAAGCATCTTTTTTTACAAAACGAAAACTTCAAGTTTTTCATCCATGGTTTTTATCTATTTTTAATTCAATTCAATTTAACTGATCTAGTCTTAGCGAAAAGTGGATAGACTCCCTCAGTGTCCGGCTGATACGGACAATAGGCCACTCCGTCGACTTCACTTACTTTTACTATTAATTCAATAAATTTTGAAATACAAGCAGAAATAACAATTATTTATTTCAAAATGTTATTCATAATTTAAGTCCGTGCAATAAAAATCATGTAGCCCGCGTAATTTCCACGCGAACGACTAGTTCAGAGCTACACGTTCCTCAATTTACGAGTTTTCCGAGTTACGAGCTTTCACTCGGTCATTTTTTGCTTTGATTTGAGGTACGAGCCATCTTCATATGCACCGATGTTAGGAAGTTCAATAAGAACATTTAAATTTCCAAATTCGTTACACAACAGGAAAATACAGTGGTGTCTCGACTTACGAATATACCGAATTACGAGTGTCTCGACATACGAGTTTTCCGGGTTACGAGCTGGCACTCGGTAGTTTTTTGTTTGTTTACTTGTTTTTTTATTTTTTTGCTTTGTGTTGAGAGCGAGCTTCAGGTATGCTTATGTTAATAATTTCACTTATTAAGTTTCCGAATTTATTACTCCAAGTAGTCGTTGGAGTGGCATAAAGTCGACATCAGCCAGATAGCGAGGGAGTCTAACCCCTTTTCACTAGCGCTAGACTAGGATTGTTTTTGCATCTGAGGTGGAGTGCCACACCTACCATCAACTCTTTACTTTACTGCACAGATCCCTGTGCTAGTCATACGCTCTGTTGGCGAGGACTGGTATCGAACCAGGAAACTTGTGGTTCCTAGTCAGGACGCTAAAGAAATTATTATTTATGAACAAATAAACATTAAAATATGATACAGCATTTAATTTATTACATTCTATTTTATTATATTTTTATACAATACACTGGCATTTGTTTTATTAAAAAATAAACGTTAAAAAGATTAGAGTGTCTTAGGGAACAGATTAATAGCATTTCAGTTTATTTCAATGAGGAAAATTAATTTGATATACGAGGAAACTGAGTTCCGAGCGGAACAAATTAAACTCGTGAGTCAAGTTTTCAAAGTATTTATATACTTCAGCCTGTCTC